>JAJOOR010004380.1:0-32451 GCA_036250505.1 Solanum acaule
ATTGTAACAAGAGGCGATTCTTGCTACCAAGACTAAGAATAAGCAGTAAGAAGAAAGGAAGGAAGAAAAAGAAATTTTAGTAATTTTCTCATGCCCTTCCTCAACGTATTACAAGGATATATAATCCTTTAGGATCAGTACAATAGTACGACAGCTGTCCCCATTCCAAAACAGAATTTAGGACTGGAAAGTAAATAAAATAACTATTGTTAAGGACTAGGAAAGTAAATACTAAAATTAACAACTTAAATACCTAATGGACTTAAATATCATAATCTAAACTTCATTTGTTAACGGTCACAACAACTTTTTGTGACAATGATCTTGTGTCATATGAAATTTAGTAGTTCATATGACCTCTCAGCAGCTAGTTCATGTGTTACCACCAAAGTGATGAAGCTAGACAAGGCATAAACTACAAACTACATGCAGCATTGTTCACCATGAAGATAGAAAATAGTGATCAACAGAATTGAAGATGAATTTCACATGATGAGCAGTTAAGCAAAGCAAAGAACTTTAGGACAGAGATAAATTCGGTGCTCTTACATTTTGCTGAGTTTTAATAGCTGAAACATCATGGACATATTTACACCTACATTATTCAGCAGTTAACTGTATAGGTTTCTTCGTAATCACCACAAGATTCCAGTTAACGGCATAGGTTTCTTCATAATCACTAGCTCATTAAAAGTTCACCATACCAATCTCCACATTTACAACTCTAATAACATGACTTGAAAAACTGGTATTTATAAGAAAAAGGTTGTATAAACAGCAAATGAACCAAGAATGTTTTCAAACCTCCGATACTACAAAATAGAGAATGCCAATTGAAGAAAACAACAACATAATGAATGAATCTGTGAACGTATGACTTGCCTCATCCAAAATGATACGATCCCACTTCACAGAATGCAGAACTGACTTCCTCCTGGACACATCTTCACCAACACTGACTGAATTATCAATAGAACCAGAGTCACACAATTTTGAGTTCTTGCTGTTCTGCTTTGATTTTTTTGGCCTATAGTCAGCCTGGATAGTGGAGTACGTAGTAATGACAAAATCATATTCCTCCAGGTTGTATGTAAATTTCCCCCTGTTGGTGCCATGATAAAGAAGAGTTTTGTTGCTGTCTTTAGTGGTGCAACGCTCAATCTCTCGAAACCATTGCAAAGCTCCAATCACAGGACATACAACAAGAGTTCCTTTTACTGTTGGGAGTTCCTGGGAAGTACTTGGTGAAGACGACAATATACTGGAACCTTTCTTTAATTCGCGTTGAGCAAGCACAAGTGCTATGGCTTGAACCGTCTTCCCCATTCCCATTTCATCAGCAAGAATACCCCCCTTAAATGTAGATTCTTCTTGCTTTATTGACCAAGCCAACCACTCCTTTTGGTACCTCAACAGTGGCAAGATCAAATCTGATGGTGGCTCAGCAGTTTCAGCAAGCGAGATGTAATCAGAATTATCTGCATAATTCTTAAGAATGACTTCATCCATTTCTTCTTCCAGTGTCTCCCATTTCAAAACTGATCCTCTTAGCCTTTGTACTCTGTCACGTTTATATTTCCACAAACGGACACTGTGTCTTCGATCCGAATACATATCTTCACCACTTTCGCCTTCAGTAAAACAAGAACAATTATCAATTTAATTCGAAAATTACACATTCATAGCATTTAACATTTCAATATGGATCTCCCATAAGGAATTTGATAGCAATAGGAGAAAATCAAAGATAACAGTCACCATTAGGGCATTCCAATTTACACATTTTTTCATTTTGGGGCATTTCAAAATCATCCAATTTTACACCAGAAAATCAAGAGCTTCAGAAGAAAAACAAAGAAGAAGACGAAGACGAAGACGAAAATGAAGATTAAGAACCTGGAATTGGAAGATTCATTTTCCGAGAAAGCAGAGAGAAATTAAGAAGCTGAGTTGAAAATTGAAATGGAACTGAAAAAGTTGAGCGGGAAGGACTATTTATATAGAGCACTATTGAAAATTAATCTAACTGATTAACAAATTAAAACCGTCATAAACTTTAACTAACTAATTTGATGACGTGTCAAAAGTTGCTGACATGTCAAATGAGCTGGGTAATGAATGGTCTGATTTGAAGTATTTAAGGAATGAATATAAAATAATTCCTTTAATTTGTGTTTAGTTTTTTTTATGTTTAGAGTTAGATAACCATGTTAAGAAAAATTGTTGGCTTTGACAAATTGATAACGGGGCTTTGGGATAAGTATATTTTTTATTATTTAATTATATTTTCAATCGATACTGTAAAAAGTTAATTTGCTTTACGATTTAACTAAAAAGTATGGCCGCGTGGGTGCAACATATTGTGTTGGACATTATATTATATTTAATTCCTTTTTAATTTAAAATGTCAACTACGTACCCATCAAATGAAGTTATTGTAGGAGACGAAAACTCAGTCTTTGAATAAGTTTGTATAATTGTAAAAGCGTGTATAAACACTTTTTATATATTTTTGTACAAGGTTAATACATTACTTAATTACCGTAAGTGATTAATCTATTTATATTACTTTAAAAGTATGAACTCCTAACTTGAATGTTAAATTAATATAATATCCCTAATTTAGGTTGTGAGTTTTTCGACACTTTTTCGATAAGTTGTGACTTTTTTTCAAAGCTTTGTGATTTTTTGATGAGTTGTGACCTTTCCCGAGAGTTGTGACTTTTCCAAAGAGTTGTGACTTCTCGAAAAGGTCATGACTTTCTAGATAAGACACAAAAAAATACTTGTTCATACTACCCTTTGTTGACTATAAATAGAGGGGTTTTCTCTCATTTTTCAACCACAGTTTTTTTTAATCTTCTACTCTTCTTCTTCTTGCATTTTAATAAATTTCGTGTGATTTATTGACGTTGAGTGAGTTTGAAGTTTAGCGAAATATGAGGTACCACTATTCTGATGAAGTAAATCGTTCTATCCTAAGATTGTATATTCCATAATCTCAAGTACTTGAGGAAAATAATTTTGATGATATAATAATTATTATTTTTTACTTAATATATACATTAGTATGTAATGTTTTAATATATGAAGTTAACATGATGTAGTCTGAATTATTATTTTTTTGTTAACAATTTTTCTTGTGATATAGATATATTCTTCTAAATAAATTTTTCCAAAATTATTAGACTTCTTAAGAGTTAGATAATTGTCACGATTTATGTTTTTGATGCTCAAAACAAAAGAATAACTTTATTTATCAATTCTACTTATGTGATTTAGATTGTCAGGAAGTTTGCTTCAAAAATAGTTATTATTATATAAACAATGCCCTTTTTTGTTTTAATTATTTACTATTTCTTAAAATTTGAGTATTTTAGACGAAGAAAAATTCATATGACTTGTAATAATGCCAGTTGAAGATCGTATTAGCTTAATTTTTATTATTTATTTAATAACTAATTTTTATGAGATAAATATTTTCATTAATATATATATATATATATTAGGTAATTAAAATATTATATATGTCACGAATATATTATCAAGCTAACAAGATCTTCTAACTTTAAAATATATTATTTTATAATGTTTTGAGTTTTTTTTTTTTTTAAAATACACACAACAAATGTGAAAATATGTGAATGTATATGAACCGTTTAAAATTTATTATTCACAAAATAAATTTTATATTCGGTAATATGGAATAAACATTATCATTTTGTCCCTACACTAAATTAAAATCTAGTAACTAATAAAAAAAATAATAACATTAATTGAAAGTCTTGTTTATTTATGTAAGTATAAAATTTATTAGAAATTCAACTATTTCACATTAATTCTTTAGTCATAACATTATAAATTCTCGTAGTTATTACTAATTATTGCAAATGTTATTCACACTCTTTTACATTCTTTAGTTATAATATTATGAATTCTCATAGTTATTACATTAATTATTTCTATCTTTCATCTTTCTTTATATTAAACTTTGACCAATTATTTTTCCTATTATTATACGCCCCTATTTATGTGATAACATGATGTTGTTATTTTTCCTTTGACGAATAATGGTTGGTTGAATAAATTGAAAATCATTTACAAGTATATGAACTATATCTTTGTAAAGTGTAAGATAAACAAGTGATTATATCTATGATTCCACAAATATAATATATTCTTTAATTTTAATTTTTTAGCTTTTTCGGTAAAAAAAAGGAAACATTTCTTAGTTAACTATGGACAATCAGATAACCATCTTTGATTTATGTACACAGTCAATCGAGAAGTCAAATATAAGAGCCAACAACAACAACGTCGTCCATTATATTATAACTTATAAAATAAAAATTAATGTACAAAAAATAGTTCTAAAAAATAAAATGTAGTTGTTCCCTTCACATGTTCACATGACATTTAAACAGTTTAACGTAGAATACATGTGCAAAGCAAATCTGGTTAGATGACAAGAAAAATGCACAACAAATATAACAAAGAGATTACTAATGAACAATAACAATAGTTCTCAAAGACACCTTTGTATTGATAAACTGAACCAACTACAACTTCTGTAAACAACAACAATACTTGATAAACTATATTTAAAGCAATTTGAAATACAAGAAGAAATAACTAGTGATAGATAGATAAAAGAAATGGGATGAAGAAGGAGATGAGAAACTAGAGAAATAGAGATGAGATAACACAAAGATCCATCATGATTTTGCTTGCCCCATTATGCCCAGTACTTGTTCTGTTTATACATTTTGTTGCAGCAAACTCTGTCCTTTGTCACGTGACCTCCCACTCTTCCAAACGTAATCGCCGAGTCTTTTAGGAGGAATTACTCTTCTAGAGCTCTTACGTGGCATATCCATGTGATTATTCTCCGTGGCATCCCCCATGTCATCCAGGTTAGCAACTTGACTCATTTTGTTCACAACAACAAATATCGTCTATAAGGTAATATTAATGAGATACGACTAATTACAAGATTGAACCTCATCAAACTGAAATAAATATATACATTATTGCATTCAACTAATAAAATTTTTCATTCACCATCTTCATAGGTTCGCGTGAATAAGAGATATATATATGACGATCCACATTTAACATTCACAAAAGAATCTGCAATATTATTTTGTGCAAAGTATATTGTTCACATCTTCGCTTAAATAAGCAATACTATTTACTATAACATATATTTTCTGAATTGATAATCACGTGCAACGCACGTGTCGAAAAACTAGTATTGTATAAACACGACTGTAAAAGATTTTTTTTGGCTATGCAGGTATCAACTGAAAATATTGCTACATGGGTACAATATGTTGTGTTGACAGTATTTTTTTTTTAAAAAATTTCAAAAAAGTATTATAATAATACAATTGATTTATTTCATCAAATAATTATACAATTGAAAATCGTTAGACTTTTTTTTAATTATGTATTTATCATCTAAATCATAGTTAGAGACTTTTTTTGTTAATTATTAAATCTTGGTTATTAAATTTAACTTATGTCATGTGTTCCCGATTCAATCAACAACTTATAAGAGAAAATAAAGAAAAGTGAAATGAAGACGAGCCGAATCTCACGAAAAAAGAGCATCACCGATGGTGCATTGAATCCGGCAACAAAGAAAAAGTAAAGTTGCAAATGGACGAAGTAGTTCAAAAGTTGATGAAGACATTGATAAAATGATTTTTAGTTTTAATTAGACTAGTTATGAGTTAATTTAGTAATTTCAATTACCACACAACTACACAAAATAATTAAGATTTATTGATGAATCTTGAAAATAAACTACCATTTTCATAGCAACAAAGAAAAAATCACAAATTGTTGTCCAAAATCTTTATAGACAAGGTGATGTGGCACCCCTTTATGACCTCTATTCATATTTATCTTTTTTCTCCTTTTTTTTTTGACATTTTTTATTTTTCCTACTTAAAAAATATCAAAATGTAATTTCTTCATTTTTTAAAAATTATAAACCTTTCATTAAAAGCTTTTAATAACATTAACATCTATACATTTTTTTTGGTAATAAAATCATTTTATATACCAAAGTAGGCATTAACATCGGTACTAATCCCTCCAGTTGGTACAGTGCATATTTAGTTTTGTGACATCTGTCCACTTTAAAATCTGATGGCCAACATTTACTTAAATAACCAACCTCTTAAACCGTGGTTAAACCTCCTAATTATCTAACATAGTTCTTTCCTTATCTACTGATCAAACAATTAAGGTCAAAGATCTCTGGCTGAAAAGATATTTTTTTACCGCGAAAATCATTGAGAAACGCAGCAATTATCAACAAGTTCAGAAGATTAAATCACCTAGATGGTACAACGACAACAATCAAAGATCACAAGAAAATAGAATATTAGTTGATGAACAGAAGTTTTTCCGGAGATTAAGTGACGAAAGCTATTGGGTTATGACTGATGAAAGAAAATTGGTCACACTCGTCCAAGATTTTCATAGTTTAGAAAAGCTTAATTTAGAATACAAGGATGCTTCGAAAAGAGACGATTCTTATTTTTTCTTAAATAAAATCATTACAAACAAAAGTATTATAAAAAGAGAGTAAGAGTAGCTCAAATTCACCGTACTTCAACGTTACACATTTAATTTTGTATGCAATTTAGTTTTCTACTCATATTAAAAATTAATCTCTGTATAATATGTTAGAGGATTAGAGACCAAACTCTATTTAATTAGAGTTATCGGAAGAATGAACAAAATACATGAATAATCGAAGTTCTAAAATCATAAAATTGAGTTTAATGTTTATAGAAGCAGCAAGATGTAGAGATGACAAATAAAATAACAAGATTCTCGCCTAAATTTATGCTTTTAACTGGATTGCTGCTTTGCTATCACAGTGAATAAGAACATGTAGACTCAAGGGTATGTCTAGTGTTTCAAACAAGCCAATGATCCAGGTGATTTCTGCAACAGTTGAGGCAAGACTCATATACTCAGCCTCAGCTGAACAGCTCCTAGAAATAGTGGACAGTTTCTTGGACTTCCATGAGATTGGTAAATTCCCATACTGCACTAGCTAGGTAACCAGTGATGGACTTCCTGGTGTAACACAAGACCCCAGTCTGCATCACAATAAGCCTGCAATGAACCTGTGGATGTTGACACAAGAGTCAAATCCTGGTTTAAGGCCGAAAATCGATTCTGGAGGTAAGATGGGGTCTCGGGTCGAGGCTGGAAGGCGAGTCTTCAGTTGAAGTACAGTCCCGAGCCTTGATCAAGATTAAGATCCCAAGTTAGGGTCAGAAGTCGAGTCTCGGGTTGGGGTAGGGAGTCAGGTAAGGACTTGACTCTCAACCCCAACCCCGACTGCCAATCTGAGATCTCAACTAAGGCCTCTCCCAACCACGAGACTAGACTCGTAACCTAGTGTGGATGCGGGGCGGGTTGTAGAAATTGCAACTCCCTCTCAACTCGCCACTTTCTTTTTGAAGTTTTTGGTGGAGTTCACCTTTACAAAACTTAACCTTGTTTTATATTTTCATTGATATCAATCATTTATTTAGTTCTCATGTTCTACAAGATTTCAACTACTCAATTTCACTTAATTAGTTTCTAATATTGAATATTAAAAAAATATTTATATGTTAGTCCAGACTTCTATCTCTCTTAAGCTACACTATAATTTTCTGGAAACACTTTAGCTACACTATAATGTGAAGCCTTGTAATTTTCTGGAAATTGTATTATTTTGTGTTTGACAAAAAAAAAATTAGAAAACAAATGAAACATAAGCTTGACCCACAGATTCACTAACCCCTTCTATTAAACAAGAAACAAGAAAAAATATCTGTATTTCCAATTACATGATTGAGACAAAGATCTCTCTCTCTATATATATATATATGCCAGTTGGAAATAGTATAACAGTTACAAGTTTATTTACTTAGCAGAAAAATAAAAAAAAAGTTTTATGAATTTTATTTGTTGTGCAAAACTTAATCAAGAAAGAAAAAGATCATGCGGGGTGGAGCAGAGCGGGTCTATGTGGGGAAGTGGGTGATTGGAAACACAATTTTGTGCTATGTGGGGCGGGGTGGGACGGGTTAGTATGTTTGCGGGTCTATGCAGATTTGCCCCGCAACCGCCCCGCCCCATTGCCATCCCTATTCATACATTTACAAGTAAAGCAAAAAGAAACAAAACAAGTTCAAGAAAATCCCCTATGTTGTAATATAACATCCCCAGTACACTTATTGATGGGTAATTCAGGCAACCAGATGATTAATTATCTTTACAAGAATTCTGTTTCTGCCCATGAGCTTCATATGCCAATGTTTTTGCAAGGATGGACATTTCCATGACCTTGCCTTGAGGTTATGGATTCTGATGCACTTTTTATCATGCAAGTGAAGTTAAAATGGAAGGAAACAATAACAACAATTGATGAAGGTGTAGAAGCAACAGAAACACTCTTTGGACAGATCAAATTTCATACAGCCTAAAAGCAAATGACAGAACACTTTTCACAGAATTTTGCTAGAAGCTGAACAATGCAAATGTCAATTAGTTTGCCAAACCGAAGAAATAGAACATATCAAAAGTGATGATACAACAGGGACATCAAGTCCTCGTTTGTTAGCTTTCCTAAGGCCTCTGAAGAACGACCAATTGTCCTGCAATCAGAGGAAAAACGAA
This sequence comes from Solanum acaule, assembly GCA_036250505.1. Lineage (NCBI taxonomy): Eukaryota > Viridiplantae > Streptophyta > Magnoliopsida > Solanales > Solanaceae > Solanum > Solanum acaule. Next base: position 8,695 of record JAJOOR010004380.1, read on the forward strand.
CAGTTAAGGAAAAAATGGTTTTCTAGAGAATGAGCAGCAGAAGGGAGCAAAGAAGGAATCTAACAAAAGATTGACAATAACTTGCAAGGGAAAATCATCAAAATACTTATTTTTTGTCAGAACACACATGCAACTATGTAGACGACTATAAAAAAAAACACTTGCCCTTCAAAAAGTAATTTCTTCTTCTCTTGTAACTCTAAGATTCTCTCTTCAATTGTATTCTCAATCACAAATCTCACAATCCTGCAAATTTGAAAACAACAATAAGCTCTATTCAATGGTCACCAAAGCAGAAGAAATACAACACACACTTGACTGGTTTATATTGCCCTATTCGATGGACTCTATCTTGGGCTTGCTGCTCCACTGCAGGATTCCACCAAGGATCCATTAAGAAAACCTAGCAAAGATCAAGAGATGAGCCACATAACATGTGCTTATTCAACAGATAAATACAAGTCATAATTGTATATCAAATGAACCAAATAAAATGAACCTGAAGAGTGGAAGAATGCAACACTAGATATGCACAAACCTTAAGAATTTAGAGCGGTTCACAGAGAAAAAAAATAGATCCTTACATGTGATGCAACTGTAAGATTGAGGGCAACACCTCCAGCCTTCAAGCTCATAAGCAATATCTTGCAATTTGCATCCTCAGTGAATCTTTTAAGTGCAGCATCTCTTGCGGCAATAGACATGGATCCAACTAATTGAACACAATTGATGCCACACAGCTAAATACACACAACACAAGCTTCTTTTTTGTTAGTCTGGAAAGAAGAGAAAGTAGGAAGGAGAAAGTACCATTATGTCTTACATTAAGAGAATACTCTATCAGATCCAAAAACGATGTGAACTGGCTAAAAACTATTCCTTTTGCAGAACCGTCCCTTTCAAACATGTCGCTAATTTCTTCCTTCTACATTCAATAAAAGTAAAAAATGAGCTATTTCTGAAGAATTTAGAGCGGTTCACAGAGAAAGAAAATACAAGATCATGAGCTCACACCCCTTGCTTTCCTTGTGAAAAGGAAAGAAACCCATAAGACAAAGAAGAAAAGCAAGCTGAGGAGAATATGATGAATGCAATTGCATACCAAAGCTTCTATTTTAGTGCTTGTCTTGAATTTATCTAGCTGAATTTTGTTCAATATACTTGAGGACCTAAACCCTTTGACAGTAGGTTTAGAACTAGAATCTCCCTTATCTTTATTTCCAGTGAAGTCAATTGTGAGGGGTTTGGTACATGAAGGGCATGGCGCTTCCATTACACCTTCAGCTAAATAATTCATACACGCCCTGCAAAACACGTGCCTACAACAAGAAACCTGCAAAAATCAAAAAGAGATGCACAGTTCAAAGAAGACTCTGTCTAAAAAATCTCTATGTCTATGCCCCTAGAAAGAGAGTATCCCAAATGCTCAACAACTTCATGAGAACTCCAACAATTTTTCGAGCTCCAAAGACAGTAAATGGCATTTAAAGAGTGTACATACAATAGTCAGGCTGGCATTGAGCAATTGAAAGGTGCTCAATGCTCTTGGACCTTGAACGAGCAGCATAAAAATAATTTAATAAATGCAGAAAAGGAGAGAGCTATCAAAAATTGAACTTCAGCTGAGTAACTTGTTTGGTATTCCTTTCTTCTCTCTCTCTTTTCCTATTTCTTGGTATGGGGGAGGGAGTGGGTAGAGGTGCGCAAACTCACTTCTAGATCTTGCACTGCATCATGACACCAGTCACATGATTGTTCAACATCTCTAGCCTCTTTATTGCCACTAGCCAACTCTTTTCTAGAGTACATTACAAGGTACGGATGATCAGCTGCCTGCCAATTAAAGAAAGACATTATATTGGTCAGACATTTTCTGCAATCAAATTTGGCTGATGACCCATAGTAAGACAAAATAATTTAAGCAAACATCTAATAAGGAGAATTGAGAAAATAAAATTATACCAAGAAATTTTTTATACAAAAACTACATCAGAAAAGTGATATGAAACAGAAGATACAAAAAGAAGTTGCAGAACATTCATATCGATGCACATATAAGAAATGTATTGTTAATTAATCAGGACTAATCGAAAGAGCAGAAAATGAATTTTGCAAGAAAAGAAAATTGGATAGAGATTGTGAAACCAAATCATGAGGGTCATCAGTAGGGACAGGTCAAGAGAACCAAAGTCGAAAGGAAGGAAAACGAGAAGAAGTTAAAAGAAAAAGAGTGATTCTGGATGACTAATTTCACCTATAAAACGACCCTGCATGACAAAAGGATAAACACATGCTTATACTATTTGCACTAAACTGCATTGGATCCAGTAAAAAATGAATAAATCGATTTAGAAAGCTTAGCACTGGAAACACCAAATTTAAGCAACAAAGGGAGTCAATTAGAAAACAAAAACAAAAAGATGAATTCAAGAATCCATTACAATCAAGAATGTTCAAGGTTTCACACATATAGAGCATTTTCTTGGTACCTGCCGTAGGCGTGTGATCATAGCAAATATGTGACCATGCTTATTAATCACATTTCCATCCTGGACAAATCTGCACCAGAAAACAAAATGCGGATACAGTTAGAAATAAAAATATCCTTGCTTCCCTTCTTACTTTTTGGCAAGGTAATGGCACAAATGATTAAGAATTTTATGGGAAGAAACAGATGTATAAGATCTTAAGTTAAAAACTAAGAAACTAATCCAAAGGGTTCCATAACTACTTGAGAACAAAAAACTGTAGGAAACATGATACACAGCCAAAAAAAGAGAAACAATGGGCCAGAAAACTGGCGCAGCCGTAGACAAGCAAAGTGGACTTGAAGGAAGAACAACTCGAATTTGAAAATTGTTACGGGGTTATTTAGGGACTTTACCAATGTCCACTTAAATTACCTAACTAATAGACAACTTAGTTAAGTCTGTTAGGATAACAGTTAGGAGATAGTTAATTAGTACTATTAAGCTAATCTTTTTCTAATTCAATGTATAAGAAAGTATATCTCTTGTACAATCAGAACATCAATAAGAATTCAAGAATTTCTCTCTCAATACTCTCATCTTTTCTTCTTCATGCTTAATTAGTGTTCTCAAATTCACTGCATGTTCAAATAATAGCAAAACTGAAATACCAGAGAGATAGCATACATATCGAGCTGTGCTTGGCTTCTACGGCACAGTGTCTTGTAGTAGTCGTATTCTCTATCATCCAAAGAATCTTTTCTCACTGTAACCTGAATGAACCCAAAAAAGTAACCAGTAAGAAGATTCTAATCGAATTGAAGCACACGACACTAGTGCAAGCAGAACTTACAGTCTTTGTGGGAAGTGCAAGATCAACAGCTCTCTCTTTTTTGGTACGTCTTAGCAATAGGCTTTTCAGAATTTTGTGCTTCAACCACACCATTGCATCTCTACCTTCATCATCGTATGACCAAGAAGGTTCATCAATATACTAGAAAAAAAGAAGATGTTTCAACTTAACTATGTCAGTAATAAGATGAACCTTCAGATGTATGTAAATTATTAGCTATTAACTTACTTTCTTCCACCAGAGGAAGTGGCTTGCAGGTTGGTGGGAGCACTGTGGGCATGCATCGGAGAATCTGTAGAATTTATCAAAGGGCAGACAACACAAGATGTTTCAAAAGTAACACCGATTAAGAAGCAAAATGATTAGAATATAAAGTAAAATAGACTTTGAGCCATTGTGAATTTCACACTCAGGGGTAGGAAAAGGGATTTAAAAAAGAATCTTTGTGTCTACCTAAAATCAAGTCCAGTGCAATTACAGTCTTCGCAAAAGTAACAAGCATAAGGGGTAACTTGTAAGAAACGAACCTGTATAGAAGTAAAGAATTTAATTAACCTCACGATTAAAGAAGTAAATAAAATATAGTTTAACTGGCAGAATTTAACTTACAACTGAGTACAATTCTCCAATGTGGTTTTGCAGGGGTGTACCAGTTAAGGCCCACTTACAAAAAGATTCTAAAGCAAGAACCGCTTTTGTGGAGTTGCTGTGTACAGATTTGATACAATGAGCCTACGCCATAGAAGTTCAATCAGTTAAGAACATTGCAGATAAAATGACATATGAAATTTAAGAGTTCTACGCTCAGCACTCAGCAGCTAGACTAGGCACAAACTACAAACCACATGCAGCATCATTCAAGGGCAACAGAGAGAACATAAGTTAAGTGTATAGGTTTCTTCCTAACCACCACAAGATTCTTCACATTCTAATAACCAGCATAGCTGTTAGCACATTATTGAGCAGTTAACATGATCGACTTGAAAAAAATTGCATAAACAGCAAATGAACACCATGTACCTGGAAATGCCAAGTTACGAAAACAAAAACTTAATGCATGAATCTATGAATGTATGACTTGCCTCATCCAAAATGATGCGATCCCACTTCACTGAATGCAGAACTGACTTCCTCCTGGACACATCTTCACCAACACTGCTGTTCTGCTTTTTCCTTTTTGGCCTATAGTCAGCCTGGATAGTGGAGTATGTAGTAATGACAAAATCATATTCCTCCAGTTTGTACATACATTTCTCCCTATCGGCGCCATGATAAAGAAGAGTTTTGTTGCTTCCTTTAGTGGTGCAACATTCAATCTCACGAATCCATTGCAATGCTCCAATCAAAGGACACACAACAAGAGTTCCTTTTACTGTTGGGAGCTCCTGGGAAGTACCGAGTGAAGACGACAATATACTGGAACCACTAGTTGCTTTCTTTAATTCGCGTTGAGCAAGAACAAGTGCTATGGCTTGAACCGTCTTCCCCATACCCATTTCATCAGCAAGAATACCCCCTTTGAATATAGTTTCTTGCTTTAATGACCAAGCCAGCCACTCCTTTTGGTACCTGTTAGAGAATCATAAAGTTATATGTTTCCTTGTTATAATATTCTAGCTGATTCTTAGGGATTTAGATATTTAGTTACCTTAGTTAGTCTTTTCTTTACTTGTATTTAAATCTTTGTCTTTTTTGGATAATATACATTGGAATTACTCCATAATTTTGTTGTAACAATACCTCAATAGTGGCAAGATAAAACATGTCTTATCACCTCTTCAAATAAATGTGTAATTGATTCAGGTGTCACAAATCAAATGACTGGTAATTCTAATATTTTTTCTAGCTTTCAATCACACAAATCTCCCCAAATCTCCCTCTCCAGTCACTGTAGCTGATGGGTCTACTTGTACTAGTGTTGGATTTGGAACTGTTAAGCCAACCTCCTCTATTACTCTGTCATCTGTGCTAAGTCTACCAAAATTGGCTTTTAATTTGATCTCTGTTAGTAAACTTACGAGAGACCTTAATTGTTATATCTCATTCTTTCCCGATCATTGCATGTTTCGTGATCTTAAGACAAATCAGGTTATTGGTAAAGGACATGTATCTGATGATCTTTACATCCTTGATGAGTGAGAGTCTCAGCCTGTTGTTTGCTCTAGTATCGTGTCTCCATATGATGCACATTGTCGATTGGGACATCCTTCTTTACCTCTATTAAAGAAGTTATGTCCTGAGTTTCAGAATATTTCTTCATTGGAATGTGAAGCTTGTTGATTTGCAAAAAATCATTGCACATCATAAAGTCCAAGGGTAAATAAGTGGGCTGGGTCAGCTTTTGAGTTAATTTATTCTGATGTTTGGGGACCATGTCCTATCATTTCTAAAACTAGGCATAAGTATTTTATTACTTTTGTGGATGATTTCTCTCGGATTTACTTTATGAAGAGTCGCTCAGAAGTGCTTACTCACTTTTGTGCCTTTTATGCTGAAGTCAAAACTCAATTCAATGCTTCAGTACGTATTCTAAGAAGTGACAATGCTAAAGATTATGTGTCAGAAATATTTCAGTCATATATGAGACAACATGGTATTCTTCATCAATCTTCTTATGTTGATACACCCTCTCAAAATGGAGTTGTTGAGAAAAAGAATAGACATTTACTTGAGACAACTCGAGCACTTATATTTCAAATGAAGGTTCCTAAACAGTTTTGGGCTGATGCAGTCTCTACGGCTTGCTTTCTTATTAATCGCATGTCGTCTACTGTGCGTACTGGTAATATGCCTTATAGTGTTCTCTTTCCAAACAAGTCACTTTTTCTGGTGGAACCTAAGGTATTTGGATGCACGTGTTATGTTCGAGATGTCCGACCATTTGTTACCAAGTTGGATCCCAAGGCATTGAAGTGTGTTTTCCTAAGTTATTCTCGCCTCCAAAAGGGGTATTGGTGTTATTCTACTGAACTTGGCAGATATTTGGTGTCAATTGATGTGGCATTTTTAGAGTCTACACCATTCTTCTATGCACCTCCAATTTCTACAAGTCAGGAGGAGGAAGATGAGTGGTTAGTCTATCAAGTTACCCGTGTTTTGATGGAAGAATCAAATGTTGTCTCTCTATCTCCCAGTTCTTTTATTGAGGATCAATCGACTATTGTCCCATCAGTTCTTACTCCATCGACGGTAGTAAGACCACCAGTTTTTCAAGTTTACTTGATGAGGCGAGAGACCAATGATACATGTCCTACAACAATCCATTTGCCACCAAATCCTGCAGAAAATCTTGACCTCCCTATTGCTCTTCGCAAAGGTATTCGTAGTTGCAAATCCACATATTCTATTGCTAACTTTGTTTCCTATGATGGCTTATCCTCTGCGTCTAGATCTTTGATTGCCTCTCTAGACTCTATCTCTATACCCAAAACAGTGAAAGAGGCTTTGAATCATCCTGGATGGTATGATGCAATGCTTGATGAAATACATGCCTTAGAGGAAAATCACACATGAGATTTGGTGGATTTACCCAAGGGAAAGAAATCAATGGGATGTAAGTGGGTCTTCACAGTTAAAGTTAATCCAGATGGGTCTATAGCAAGACTTAAGGCTAGACTTGTGGCTAAAGGATATGCTCAAACCTATGGGGTAGATTATTCAGAAACTTTCTCTTCGGTTGTCAAACTCACTTCTGTCCACCTGTTCATTTCTCTAGTTGCTTCTCAGAATTGGCCTTTACATCAGTTAGATATTAAAAATGCATTCCTTCATGGTGATCTTCAAGAGGAATTGTATATGGAGCAACCACCTGGTTTTGTTGCTCAGGGGGAGTAGGGGAAAGTTTGTCATTTGAAAAAGTACTTGTATGGCTTGAAACAAAGTCCCCGGGCTTGGTTTAGCAAGTTCAGTGAGGTAATTCGGGATTTTGGGCGGAAAATGAGCAAATGTGATCACTCGGTCTTCTACCGACAATCAACACCAGGCATTATCCTCCTTGTTGTATATGTTGATGACATTGTTATCACGAGAAGTGATTATGCAGGGATTTCTTCCCTTAAGTCTTTTATGCATACTAGATTTCATACAAAGAACTTGGGCCAGTTGTAATACTTCTTGGGAATAGAAGTGAACAGAAGCAAGAAGGGAATTTTTCTGTCTCAGAGAAAGTATATTCTTGACCTACTTGCAAACACTGGAAAGTTGGCAGCTAAACCCTGCAATACTCCAATGGTACCCAATGTACATCTTATGAAAGATAGCGGTGATCCTTTTGATGATCCAGAAAGATATAAAAGGTTGGTTGGGAAGTTAAACTACTTGACTGTGACTCGTCCAAATATTGCTTTTGCGGTAAGTGTTGTTATCAGTTCATGTCCGCACCTACGGTCAAACATTGGGAAGCTGTGGAGCATATTCTATGTTATTTAAAAGGAGCTCCTGGACATGACATAATAATCATGGTCATGCTCATGTGGAGTGTTTTGTAGATGTTGAATGGGCTGGATCCAAAATTGATAGAAGATCTACAACAGTCTATTGTGTCTTTGTTGGAGGGAATCTAGTATCATGGAAGAGTAACAAGCAAGGTGGTGTATCTCTATCTAGTGCATAATCTGAGTACAGAGCTATGTCGCAATCCACATGTGAAATTATGTGGATACATCATCTCTTAACTGAAATTTGGTTAAAGCATCATGCACCAGCAAAACTTTGGTTCGATAATCAAGCTGCTATTCATATTGCCTCAAATCTGGTGTATCATGAAAGAACTAAACATATTGAAGTTGATTTTCATTTTATTCGTGAGAAGATTTAGGAGAATCTGATTTCCACTGGCTACGTGAAGACAGAAGAGCAACTAATTGATTTGTTGACAAAAGGATTGAATGGAACTCGAGTTGATTACCTTTGTAACAAGCTGGGCATGATCAATATCTATGCTCTAGCTTGAGAGGGAGTGTTAGAGAATCATAAAGCTATATGTTTCCTTGTATATAATATTCTAACTGATTCTTGGGGATTTAGATATTTAGTTACCTGAGTTAATCTTTTCTTTACCTGTATTTAAATCATTGTCTTCTTTGGATAATATACATTGAAATTACTCCATACTTTTGTTGTAACAGTACCTTAATAGTGGCAAGATGAAATCTGATGGTGGCTCGGCAGTTTCAGCAAGCGAGACATTCTGAATATCCAAGACTAAATCATTTGAATAATTCTCCAGAAGGAATTCATTCATTTCTTGTTCAACTATCTCCCATGTCAAAACTAGTCCTCTTATATATTGCATCCACTCACATTGATGTCTCCTTATATCTATCCTTCTCAACATGCCTCGGTATCTACGATCTGAATCTGTATCTTCATCCCTTAGGTCTTCAGTAACACGAACAATAATCAATTTTATTAGAAAATTACACGATTAATTTAAAGCATTTATGGGTGTTAGCATTTCAAGATGGAGCATCCATATGGAATTTGATAATAGCTCATCACTAGGGCACAACATGATGAATCTATTCAAATGTTATAACAATTTATATGTCGTTCATTATTTTCCATTTTGGGTCATTTAAAATCATTAAATTTCAACCAAACTTTCAAGAAAATCAAGAGCTTCAAAAGAAAACAAACAAGAAGACGAACCTGGAATTGGAGGATTCATTTTCCAGAAAGCACAGAGAAATCAGACAACTAGTTCATTCGTCAATCATTGTGGACCTTTTACCCACTCTAACCATCCATTCACGCCCAGACTTAGCTAGAGCGTGGACCAAAAGCCCAAAAGGCCCAACTGGAGCGTGGACTGAGAGTCCAAAAGGGAACCACCTCATTCATGCCCAGGCCCAAGTGGAAAGTGAACCGAGAGCCCAAAAGGCCCAACTAGAGCGAGACCGGGAGCCCAAATATGGATGGTTTTGGGATGGATCTAGCTCTGATACCATATAAACATATGACGCTTGCAACTAACTCAACCACAAAATCTAGTTCATGAGAAGAAAAATTGTCCAACTCCATATAAGCAAAATACCCGTCCATTTCCCAATAAATATAGAACCTCTTACCTACTGTAACATTTTTTTATGTTTAGAAATTGATATCCAATTTTCCCTCTGTCCCAATTTATGTGACTTACTTTCCTTTTTAGTCAGTCCCAAAAAGAATGACACATTTCTATATTAAGTAACAATTTAACTATAAAATATTTATTTTACCCTTAATGAAATTATTTACAGCCACACAAATTTCTATAATTCATTTTGAACCACAAGTTTTAAAAGTCTTCCTTTATTTCTTAAATTCTATGACGAGTCAAACAACCTCACATAAAATAGGACAGAGGGAGTAATATTTAGTGAATTAAAGTAAAACAAAAGAAAACTATCCTTTCCAACAAACCTATTCTTTTTCGAAATAGTTGTTTAGAAATTGAACCAAACGTTGTTGTAAGGAAAAGGTAAAAGGTTTAAATATGTCATTATAATTTGAAAAGGCTCATTTATGTTCTCCATTAAAAATTTGGCTCATCTATGTCATTGTTATTTGAGAAAAAGGTTCATTCATGGCAATAGTTTTTTACCTCAACAAGACCCAAACAACTTTTGACATTTTTCAATTGGAAGTTTGGATCAAATATACTCTTTTTGTTTCTTCTTCCTCAAGTACACCAAGAACAAATGAAAATGCCAAAAACTCTCAAAATTTCCAACTTCTTCGGTTCTTCACGAAATCATCTCAAATTTCAAAAGTAGCTTCCCTCCGAGCTAGATACCTAAAGTCAATGTCTTTTGATCTCGAATTCTACCTAACTCAATAAGACCCACTTGAAATTTCCTCAAAAGTTTCAAAGCTTCAACATACTTTAATGGTAGAATTTTCTTCACAACTCCAGATCACTTAAAATTTTGAACATAGACTCAAAAAACACTGGGAACAAAGATTTAGTGTCAAAAATAACAATAAAAACACGAATCAAAGTAAAATTTTGGGACTGATTTCAGTTTTTTTTTTTGGGATATTTTTATAATACAGGTGGGTTTTTTTAACTCCACAAATGATTTAAGAATTTAGGCTTTTTTTAAAAGAAAAAATAAAAATGAATGACGAAATTTGAGGTGATTTGTTTAGAATTGAAAAAGTTGGAAATTTGGAAGTTTTTGATGTTCTTCATGTGTTCTTGGTGTTCTTGAATAGGAAGAAGTAAAAAGAGTACATTTGATTCAAAACCTTATTGAAAAGGGTTAAAAGTTGTTTGGGGTCTTGTTGAGATAAAAATGATTTTACAAAATCGGAGTTAAAAAATAATGGCATGGATGAGCCTTTTCTCAAACGGCATGGCATAGATGATAGATGATCCAAACTTTTAACGGAGGACATAAATGAGCATTTTTCTCAAAGTTCGATAGCATATTTAAGCTTTTTCCCTAAAGAAAAAGTATTTTAATCCGTTCAACACAAGTAAATGGCATTTAAAGAGTGAACATGTAATATTCAAGCTGACAATGAGCAATTTTGAAGTTTCTCGAAGTTCTTGGACCTTGAAAGGCTATAAAATTAAACTTCAGCTAAGTAACAAGTGACTAAATGAAATTTATTGGCAAGTTTAAGGGACTCTCCGTGTATTAAGCCTTTTTGCTTCTTTCTTGTATTTTGCTGTTTTAGATAGTATTGAAGGAGAGTCTAGTGTTGTTTTGCTTGCACTGTTAGGGCATAATGTCAATGTTGCGCTTATTGCTTGTAAGCTAAACTATCTTGGCAAAACTGAACTGCACTAAATTGCATTGTGTTGTCTGTAAGTGATCTTCTTGATAATTGCCCAACTAAGAAAATCATGTCAGTTTGTTTAGATAGTTCAATGTTTGTTTTCGCTTATTTTGTGCGACTAGGTGCATATCATAGGGGTGGATGCCATGCTATACTGCCAGGACATGTGCTAGAGAACCTTATGGTTTACAATTGACATAGCGAGAGGAGAGTCGGGTGCCCCACACCCTTATGATTGTCTGTCACTGATTATGAATGTGTGTAACGTTCAGTCTGAGCTTAACTTGTATGTATGCTTAAGTTTTAAGTGTGAGGTTGTTGCGACTCTGACTTTCGATTAATTTTATTCAATAACAACTATATATATGGATAAAAAAAATTATGTTAACTTCACCAATTGAAGTTGCAGGTTTTTTATATTATATTATTTCATTTCAATATAAAAAAGAAGAAAAGAAATTGATATAAGAACTTTTGAATAGGCATAGTTTCAACTTCAAGGAGAAAAAGTAAACCACTTTAGTCTGTGAAAAATCAACACACAGAATAAACAGAGCTCCAAAGCAAATTAAACTATAGACATCCCTTGTGCAGGCATAGACATTATTGGAAGCTTTTCTTCTGAGGTTTGAGGAGTTGACTCTTGTGCACGCAGAGAGTGTAAGTCACTGCCATTTGCAAGGCTATTGAACTCCACAGATTTGGATGGCATTGTTGGGTAGCGTTGTTGGCAGAATGTCACCAGTCTTTTAACCGAATATAGAAGCTTCCTAGTTGTCTCATCATTCATGACATGAGCAACACTATTTGCATGAATCTTCTCACGCGCTGATCGTTCATGAATACCAACCATAGTAACACCAATAGGCCAGGGTGCATTACCAATTGCTATCTTATTAAGATATTGATCCATTGCAGCACTATATTCCCTATTCATACAACATTCAACCATCACAACTAGTGCTTCCCTAATGTGATCATTAAGTAACCTTTTCCTGCACAAATTAAATAACGGATTCAAATCCCTAACACACTGCATAAAAGTAGCCACCTCTGTCTGGTTTTTAGCCTCAGTACTCATATTATCCAACTCCTGATTCCACTCATTCAACAACTTTTTGTAGAACACCAAAATCTTATCCTCATCACACAAATCCTCAAAATTAGTTTTCATCCCCTTCAAATCTTCATCATCACGATCTTTATCCTGATCTGTCGCCTTCCGCTTCAACATCCGTAACTTCTTCAACTCCAAAATATCTCTCAAAAAGTCATTCGTTTGCCCTTCAGTCATATCAGTCTCCTCAACTTCAAACAATCCAGCTTTCAACACAAGATTCAACCTATCAAACCTTGCCTCTCCATCTTCTCTGAATAAAGTCACCGGATGTTTCAAAAACCTAAGCTGGCGAATAACTTCTTCTCGTGGAAGCGAAGCCAATGAAGAAGATTCCGGTTTGATTAGGCATTGAATGTCAGTTTTGGAATTCGATAATTTTGATGAATAAGATTTATCATTCTTCTGTTGCTGTTGTAATTGCGTTTTAGATAGGTTTTTTGCTTCAGCTTCACGCTTTTCCTCTTGACGACGTGTTTGTAGTAGTTTCTGTTCCATTTCCAATTTATTGAAAAAATTCCGGCGACCAACCTGTTGGGTTACACTTTTCCGCTCCTCTATTATCTGTTTCACTACATCCATGTCAATTTTATATTTTCTGTTCTAGGTTTTGATTTGTGAATTGTGAATTTTATTTATTTATAGAAAAATCGAATTCGAATCAAAGTAGAAATACGATTTGAAAAGGAGAGGCAAACCATTTAGGAATAGGAATTAAAACAAAAGCCGGCGTAGGAATAGGATTTGAAAGAGGAGAAGCAAACACATTTAGGATTTAGGAATAGGACTACAAAAAAAAAACTAGTTTTTGGCGGAATTCTATTTTTTGGTAACTTTTAAGAACTTAAAATTTTCCCAATTTTTTATACTCATCGTTGTTTTTTATATGTCATACTTACTATAAAAAGTTTATCCATAATACTTGTCATTTCATAAAATCAATGTATAAATTACAATATTCTTTATATTATACCTTGATAGTTAATTAGTCTTGAAAATAAATATTTGACCAACCTAGGAAAATTAATAAGCAACTAGGTAAATTATCCGTGCTTCGCATGGGATTGAACTATTTTGTTAAACTTACATATGATCATTCGGTAACATTCGTATTTTCGATACATACAATATATTGTCAATAACATAATTACTAAATTCAAAAGGAAAATTTCCGGCTCCTTTCTTATGAACCTCCATCATTCTTTTTTATTATTATTATAGTATGTCGTATCATGTATGTTAAAAATGACATTAAAATTGTTAGTATCATAAATGTTTTTCCTCATTATCTCAGAATAGCCATTACTATTACTTAGGTTTCATATCACAAGCCCCAACTTATTTGGAATTGAACCATAGTTATTGTTATGATTATAGTATGAGTTACAAAGAATTAATGCAATTATCAACCAAGTAGTAGGTGACATCTGAATGGAACTGTTAACAACTGGATATTCTAAACCAAAATTTTGACACATAACATATTAAAATCTTACAACATAATTTTGTGAGCACTTGAACTCACAAATATCCACAAATAATAATAAAGACGACCTTACTTTCCTAACAATCAAGAAGAAAAAGGTATGTTGCTCAACATATATTTCAAAAAGATAGTCTGTCGAACCGTATCCAAGTTTACATTTGACAAATTAAATTGAAAGAAGCTAAAAGAAAGAGTTATTACTTCATTATAAAAAAAAATTAATCAAAAGAAAGAGTTATCACTACAACAAAAATTATCTTTAAAGGAAATTAATAGCTTAATTGTCGCTAAATATGAATTTTCAGAGGCAATTGGTTGGTAACTTTTAAGAATTTAAAATTTTCTCAAATTTTTATACTTATCGTTCTTTTTTATATATCATCCTTACTATAAAAAGTTAATCCATAATACTTGTCATTTCATAAAATCAATGTATAAATTACCTTGATAGTTAATTAGTCTTGAAAATAAATATTTGACCAACCTAGGAAAATTAATAAGCAATTAATGTTAATTGTAATTACTTCATACATTGATTAATTACTCTCACCATTGCATTACTCTATAAAATTTGATTTTGATAAAAAAATCTAACAAACAAATTAAAAAATAAAAGATGGATTTATTTATCATTTATTGAAAAGTTGACTTCACAAAAAATATTAAATAAGGGTAGAATTGTAAACTTACTTAGTTTCTTATTGCAAGTGAAATCTAAAAATGTGACATATAAAAAGGAACAAAGAAAGTATTTTATAAAAACATCTCATCATTTATTAATCCCAACTTGACAAGCTTGAAAAATGCACCATCAAAGCACTCACTCAACTTATGTACTCTATTACGGAAAAAAAAAACTTATGTACTCTATTTTTATTTAGGTTAAGGCATGAAATATCCCTCAACTTTGTCCTTTAAAGCTGATATATCTTGTTATAAAAGTGGCTCGCATATGTTTTTTTTTTTTTTCAACGCCAAATTTGAATGTTAAATATCTGCCTTATAGATCTATTTGTTACTGACCTTTGTCATTTTTATTTGTTTCTATACGTGTAATGGTCCATGGTTGATGTGATTTGTAGTAATGAGGGCTAGATTTTTGCTGGGGTTTTATAAATGGAACCTCTTTCGTGTTAGTCATGTAACGTTTTGGGGATAATAAGCTAACTAATTTATTGAGATTTTGGCTAAATACTTCACGTATTCCACAAATAAGTCTGTATCATATCAATGATACGATAGCAATTCAGATCACTTCCTAAGTTTGCCTAGTCTAATTATATGTCATCAATTGATTCATAATGAAAGCACTTGTAGATGGTCTTATGGGTAGAGCAGTCTTCCATAAATATGACATTGTGGTTTAATTTCTATTATGCTTTTTGTAAGGTTTGTCCGGATCTCTTTCTCGGTTAACCCACTCAATATTTGAGAGAGGTTAGACTTTGAATTGTAATACTTTTGAGTTCCTTAATTGTTGCATTTTGTTTATTAATTGGCCTTTTCTCAATTGTTCTTGCAGGAACGGAATACTGGGAAAAAAGGTAGAATTTAAATGCATTTAGACTTCAATAGTAATCTAATATTTTTGTTGATAGATTTCTTGAAATGGCCTTTTCTCAAACTCATAACCTTAGGAGTGTTTACCTTCCGAACAACTCTTTCTGGTATTAGTTTGAAAGTGTGGTTGATGTGAACAAAAAACAATAGTTTAAAGTGTGGTGCTATAGTAAAGGTACTAAAATTAGTTCCTTTTTCTTAATATTCTTTACTAATGCAGCTGAATTCAGAACTGTGAAGGCAAATACAGATGTTGCCTTGAGGATATGAATTCTGATGCACTTTATGTTATGCAAAGGAAGTTAAAATGAAGGAAGCAATAAGAACAATTTAACAATTGATGAAGCTAAAGGAACACTCTTTGGACAGATCAAACACCATACAGCCTAAGGGCAAACGTCAGAACACAGTACAGAATTTCGCAGGGAATTAAACAGAAGGAATAGAACATATCAAAAGTGATGCTGAAGCAGGTTTGACAAGTCCTCCATTGTTAGTTTTCCTAATGCCTCTGAAGAACCACCGACTGTCCTGCAATCAGAGGAAAAACAAACAGTTAGGGGGAACAGAAAAAGCGGAGGACGGGAAGGTGGGAGGAAAGAAGTAATCTAATAAAAAGATTGATAATAACAATTTGCAAGGAAAATCATCAAAATGCTTTATTTTTGTCACAACACATGCAACTATGTGACGACTGCAAGGAAAAGACACTTACCCTTCAAAAAGTAATTTCTTCTTCTCTTGCAACTCTATGATGTTCTCTTCAATTGTATTCTCTATCACAAATCTCACAATCCTACAAATTAGAAGAAAATAATAAGCTCCATTCAATGGCCTCGAAAGTACAAGAAAGGCAAAACACACCAGACAGGTTTATATTGCCCTATTGGATGGATTCTATCTTGGGCTTGCTGCTCCACCGCAGGATTCCACCAAGGATCCATTAAGAAAACCTAGAAAGGATCAAGAGATGAGCCACCTAACATGAAATGTGTCGTGTGCTTATTCAACAGATAAATACGAGTCATAATAGTATCTTGAGCTGGTTCTTTGAGTGTGCAGAGAAGTGAAGTTAGGTATATCAAACGAACTAAATAACAGGAAATATAATAGGAATGCAACACTAGATATGCACAAGCCTTAAGAATTTAGGGCAGTACCCAGAGAAAGAAAATAGATCCTTACATTTGATGCAACTGTAAGATTGAGAGCAACAGCTCCAGCTTTTAAACTCATAAGTAATATCCTGCAATCTGAATCCTCAGTGAATTTGTTAACTGCAGCATCTCTTGCAGCAATAGACATGGATCAAACTAATTGAACACAATTGATGCCCGACAGCTGAATACACACAATACTAGCTTCTTTTTTATTAGTCTGAAAAGAGGAATGGAAAGTAGGAAGGAGAAAGTACCATTATATCTTACATCAAGAGAATGCTGTATCAGATCCAAAAATGATGTGAACTGGCTAAAAACTATTCCTTTTGCAGAACCGTCCCTTTCAACCATGAACCTAATTTCTTCCCTGTACATTCAATAAAATTAAAAGTGAGCATCAAGAATGTATTTAGCAAAATTATTCACAAGTAGAAGAATCAAAGAGTTAATGGCAACGTCAATCAAATTAACAAGACTGAGATTCTTCAATATTTGTTCCACTGAGTGGGACACAACTAGTTTTAAAAGCAGTTTGATTTTCTTCAATGCAATAGAACATGATGAAGATACAAGATCACGAGCTCACACCCCTTGGGTTAGAACATTTTCTTAGTTCTAAATCTATTAATGGAATAAGCCTGAGAATCACAATAAATAATGGTTTAGCGCCTGTATATGCTGATGTGACATGACATCGCTTGCTCTCTTTGTAAAAAGGAAAGAAATCCATAAGGCAAAGAAGAAAAGCAAACCGAGGAGAATATGATGAGAGTGTAGAATGCAATTGCATACCAAAGCATCTATTTTAGTGCTCGTTTGGAATTTATCAAGCTGAATTCCGTTCAAAATACTTGAGGACCTAAACCCTTTGACAGTAGGTTTAGAATTAGAATCTCCCTTATCATTATTTGCAGTGAAGTCAAATGTGAGGACTTTGGTACATGAAGGGCATGGCATTTTCTCCACACTTACAGCTAAGCCTATCAAACTTGCCTTGCAAAACACGTGCCTGCAAGAAGTAACCTGCAACAATCAAAAAGAGATGCACAGTTCAAAGAAGACTGTCTAATTTAGAAGTACTTGAAATTCTTGGACCTTGAATGGCTAACATAAAAATAATTTAAGAAATGCAAAAAGGAGAGAGCTATCAAATTGACAATGAGCAATTGAAAGGTGCTTGAAGTTTCTGGATTTGTTTCTTTCCTTTTCTTCTCTCTTTTCGTATTTCTTGGTTTGGGAGGAGGGAGTGGGTAGAGGTGCGCAAACTCACTACTGGATCTTCCACTGCATCATGACATAAGTCACATAATTTTTCAACATCTCCAGACTCTTTATTGCCACTAGCCAATTCTTTTCTAGAGTACATCACAAGGTAACGATGATCAGTTGCCTGCCGATTAAAGAAAGACATAATATTCTTGCTCCCTTACCTTTTGGCAGGCAATGACTCAAATGATTAAGAATTTTATGGGAAGAAAAAGATGTATAAGATCTTAAGTTAAAAACCAAGATACTAACGAATATATTTAATAACTACTTAAGGACAAGCAATTACAGGAAACAGATTTAATGAAAGTAATCCATGCATAAACAAGAAACGGGATATGCAGCTAAAAAAAAGAAAAACAATGAGCCAGCAAATTGGTGCAGACGGAGCCACGAAATTGGACTTGCAAGGAAGAAGAGCTCGAGTTTGAAAAATACCTATCAAAATGTTCCCGACTTCTATTGTGCAATGACTTGTAGTAGTTAAATTCACTCACATCCAAAGAATCTTTTCTCATAATAACCTGAACCCAAAAATAGTAACCAATAATTGAAGATTCTTATCAAAATTGAAGCACATGACACTACTGCAAGACAGAACTTACAGTCTTTGTGGGAAGTGAAAGATCAGCAACTCTATCCTTTTTGGTACGTCTTAACAATAGGCTTTTTAGAATTTTGTGCTTCAACAAAACCATAGCATCTCCACCGTCATTCTCGTGTCCCATAGTCACTAAAGGTTTTGTAATATACTAGAAAAAGAAGACATGTCAACTTTATTATGTCAACAATCAGATGAAGCCTCAAAAGTACGTATATTATTAACTTACTTTCCTCCACCAGAGAAAGTGGTGTGCACGTTGGTCAGGGCAATGTGGGCACACATCAGAAAAGCTGTAGAATTTATCAAAGGACGGTCCTCACAAGATTTTTCAGAAATAACAATATAAAGCAAAATAATTTTGAGTCGTTGCTTATTTCACCCTCAGGGGTAGCCGACTAGTACCAAGGATTTAAAAAGGAACCTTTGTGTCTACCTAAAATCAAGTCCCCTGCACTCACAATTTTTGCAAAAGTAATAAGCATAAGGGATAACTCGTAAGAAACGGACCTGTATAGAAGTAAATAATTTAATTAAGCTCAAAACAATACGAAGTAAGCAAAATGTAGCAGAAGTTAACTTACAAATGAGTACAATTCTCCAATACGGTTTTGCAGGGGTATACCAGTTAAGGCCCACTTATAAGAAGATTCTAAAGCAAGAACCGCCTTTGTGGTTTTGCTGTCTACAGTTTTGATATAATGAGCCTATATATGCCACAGAAGTTCAATCAATTAAGAACATTTCAGATAAAAGATCTTGTGTCACATGAAATTTAGGAGTTCTACTCTCAAACTACAAAACATATGCAGGATTGTTTCAGGGCAACAAAGAGAATAAAATGTCCATGTAAAATATAAAAGGGTGTTCAAACTAGAATTGAAGATGAGATTTCATGTTCTTACATTATGTTGTGTCTTAATAGATGAAACATTATTCAACAGTTAACCTATAGATTTCTTCCTAACCACCATAAGATTCTTCACAAACTAATGACCAGCATAGCTGTTAGCACATTATTCAGCAATTAACATGATCGACTTGAAAAAAATTGCATAAACAGTAAATGATCACCATGTATCTGGAAATGCCAAGTTAAGAAAACAAAAACTTAATGCATGAATGTATGACTTGCCTCGTCCAAAATGAGGCGCTCCCACTTCACTGAATGCAGAACTAACTTCCTTGTGGAAACATCTTCACCAACCCAGGCTGAATTTTCAATAGAACCATCATCACTCCATTTTGAGTTCTTGTTGTTCTGTTTTGACTTCTTTGGCCAATAGTCAGCCTGGATAGCAGAGTACGTAGTAATGACAAAATCATATTCGTCCAGTTTGTACATACATTTCTCCCTATTGGTGCCATGATACACAAGAGTTTTGTTGCTTCCTTTAGTGGTGCAACGTTTAATCTCGCGAAATCATTGCGTTGCTCCAATCATAGGACATACAACAAGAGTTCTTTTTACTTTTGGGAGTTCCTGGGAAGTACCGGGTGAAGACGGCAATATACTGGAACCACTAGTTGCTTTCTTTAATTTGCGTTGAGCAAGCACAAGTGTTATGGCTTCAACCGTCTTCCCCATTCCGATTTCATCAGCAAGAATACCCCCTTTGAATATAGTTTCTTGCTTTAATGACCAAGCCAACCACTCCTTTTGGTACCTCAATAGTGGCAAGATCAAATCTGATGGTGCCTCGGCAGTTTCAGTTAATGAGACGTTCTGAATATCCAAGTCTAATTCATCTGAATAATTCTCCAAAAGGAATTCATCCATTTCTTGTTCCAGTATCTCCCATGTCAAAACTGATCTTCTTATCTTTTGCATCCTCTCACGTTCATATTTCCTCATTTTTATCCTTCTCACCATGCCATAGAATCTATGATATGCATCCGTATCTTCATCCATTTGATCTTCAGTAACACGAACAACTATCAATTTAGTTAGAAAATTACGCGAACTATTCAAAGCATTTATTGATGTTAGCATTTCAAGATGGATCTCCCCTATGGAATTTGACATCAATAAATTAAAAATAGGAGAAAATTAAAGATAACAGCTCATCGCTAGGGCACAACATTCGGATGGTATTTTAATTTACATGTCATTCATTATTTTCTATTTTGGGTCATTTCAAAATCATTCAATTTCAACCAAGCTTTCAAGATTCAAGAGCTTCAGAAGAAAAACAAACAGGAAGACAAAGAAGAAGAACCTGGAATTGGCGAATTCATTTTCCAGAAAAGCAGAGAGAAATTAGGGCTTGTTGTTTTTCTGATGCTTAGAAACTGATATCCATCAATGGACTGGTGGTCTTCTTATATAGACTTGGGATTTCCTCTCCTCATGAGCTAGCTTTTGGGGTTGAGTTAGGCCAGGTGTCATATCTTTACATGGTATCAAAGCCCGGTCCATGTGGACCGGGAGCCCAAATGGGGATGGACCTTGCTTTGATACCATGTAAAGATATGATACCTGGCCTAACTCAACCCAAAAGCTAGCTCATGAGGAGAGGAAAAACCAAGTCTATATAAGAAGACCACCAGTCCATTGATGGATATCAGTTTCTAAGCATCAAAAAAACAACAAGCCCTAATTTCTCTCTGCTTTTTGGGAAAATGAATCCGCCAATTCCAGGTTCTTCTTCTTTGCCTTCTTGTTTGTTTTTCTTCTGAAGCTCTTGAATCTTGAAAGCTTGGTTGAAATTGAATGATTTTGAAATGACCCAAAGTAGAAAATAATGAATGACATGTAAATTAAAATACCATCTGAATGTTGTGCCCTAGCGATGAGCTGTTATCTTTAATTTTCTCCTATTTTTAATTTATTGATGTCAAATTCCATAGGGGAGATCCATCTTGAAATGCTAACATCTATAAATGCTTTGAATAGTTCGCGTAATTTTCTAACTAAATTGATAGTTGTTCGTGTTACTGAAGATCAAATGGATGAAGATACGGATGCATATCATAGATTCTATGGCATGGTGAGAAGGATAAAAATGAGGAAATATGAATGTGAGAGGATGCAAAAGATAAGAAGATCAGTTTTGACATGGGAGATACTGGAACAAGAAATGGATGAATTCCTTCTGGAGAATTATTCAGATGAATTAGACTTAGATATTCAGAACGTCTCGTTTGCTGAAACTGCCGAGGCACCATCAGATTTGATCTTGCCACTATTGAGGTACCAAAAGGAGTGGTTGGCTTGGTCATTAAAGCAAGAAACTATATTCAAAGGGGGTATTCTTGCTGATGAAATCGGAATGGGGAAGACGGTTGAAGCCATAGCACTTGTGCTTGCTCAACGCGAATTAAAGAAAGCAACTAGTGGTTCCAGTATATTGTCGTCTTCACCCAGTACTTCCCAGGAACTCTTGTTGTATGTCCTGTGATTGGAGCAACGCGAAACCCTCTTGTTGTATGTCCTGTGATTGGAGCAACGCGAAACCCTCTTGTTGTATGTCCTGTGATTGGAGCAACGCAATGGTTTCGCGAGATTGAACGTTGCACCACTAAAGGAAGCAACAAAACTCTTGTGTATCATGGCACCAACATGGAGAAATGTATGTACAAACTGGAGGAATATGATTTTGTCATTACTACGTACTCCGCTATCCAGGCTGACTATTGGCCAAAGAAGTCAAAACAGAACAGCAAGAACTCAAAATGAAGTGACGATGGTTCTATTGAAAATTCAGCCTGGGTTGGTGAAGATGTTTCCACAAGGAAGTCAGTTCTGCATTCAGTGAAGTGGGAGCGCATCATTTTGGATGAGGCAAGTCATACATTCATAGATTCATGCATTAAGTTTTTTTTTTCTTAACTTGGCATTTCCAGATACATGGTGATCATTTACTGTTTATGCAATTTTTTTCGAGTCGATCATGTTAACTGCTGAATAATGTGCTAACAGCTCTGCTGGTCATTAGAATATGAAGAATCTTATGGTGGTTAGGAAGAAACCTATAGGTTAACTGCTGAATAATCTTAATAATGTTTCAGCTATTAAGACACAGCATAATGTAAGAACATGGAATTTCATCTTCAATTCTAGTTTGAACACCCTTTTATATTTTACATGGTGGACATGGACATTTTGTTCTCTTTGTTGCCTTGGAACAATCCTGCTTGTGTTTTGTAGTCTGAGAGTAGAACACCAAAATTTCATGTGACACAAGATCTTTTATCTGAAATGTTCTGAAATGTTCTTAACTGATTGAACTTTTGTGGCATATATAGGCTCATTATATCAAAACTGTAGACAGCAAAACCACAAAGGCGGTTCTTGCTTTAGAATCTTCTTATAAGTAGGCCTTAACTGGTACACCCCTGCAAAACCATATTGGAGAATTGTACTCATTTGTAAGTTAACTTCTGCTACTTTAACTACATTTTGCTTACTTCGTATTGTTTTGAGCTTAATTAAATTAGTTACTTCTATATAGGTCCGTTTCTTACGAGTTATCCCTTATGCTTATTACTTTTGCAAAAAATGTGAGTGCAGGGGACTTGATTTTAGGTAGACACAAAGGTTCCTTTTTAAATCCTTGGTCCTACCCGGCTAGTCGGCTACCCCTAGGGTGAAATAAGCAACGGCTCAAAATTATTTTGCTTTATATTGTTATTTCTGAAATATCTTGTGAGGACCATCCTTTGATGAATTCTACAACTTTTCTGATGCGTGCCCACATTGCCCTGACCAACGTGCACACCACTTCCTCTAGTGGAAGAAAGTAAGTTAATAATTAATAATATATATACTTTTGAGGCTTCATCTGATTGCTGACATAATAAAGTTGACACGTCTTCTTTTTCTAGTATACCATTGTTACAATGAGCTCTATTTATAGACACTACAGTATAAATCTTATTCCCATTCTAACATTAAATATATGTCTCATTTATTCAATTTAACCAAATAGAGTCCAAATCAAAACATCTTTGCTAATGAATATTGCTATCTTATGTATAAAGAGATGAAAGGCACATGTAAAAGAACTCATAGCTACTTATATAATCGAGAATGTTGTCCTTTTCTCCTTTCTACTAGCATTCTCAAATATATTCTTTTGTTTTTCCAAACGAATGTTTTCAATGTTGAGGGTGTCTAATCTCTTGACTCTGGCACAAACAGTTATAACCCCACCCCAAACTACGTTCTCTTTTAGGTCCTTCAACCAATCAGTATGACCCCACATAGCCGCATTTGCTAAAACTCGAGCAGTTCTCCAGACAACTCGTTTTAGATCAACTTATAATTTCTTGGCAGTCTATAGGTTATCGACTTTTATTTATGACCAATAAATATGGATATCTTTACACCATATGTATTCCTTTTCTCCTCTATCCCTAGTAAAATTTTGACTCTTCCAATATTTAGGAAACAATAATCTTGAGAAGTAAGGTTGTTCCTCCTTTTCCCTTACTTTCTTTTCTGTTTTGGTGCTTTAATGTGCTTACTCAGTCGAAC
>JAJOOR010004382.1:0-32699 GCA_036250505.1 Solanum acaule
CACCCCCCCCCCCCCCCCCCCAACCACTAAAAAAAATGAACAATTCTTTCAGACGCCACCACTACACAAACGATATACCCAGGAAATATTTTTTATTTTCCATTTACTCATTTCCCATTTCAAAAACATCCGAGAATCAGAAATCCGAAATTTCATCCGTTAAATAAAACACATCTTTCAGAAAAAGTACTAAAAAAAAGGCTTAATCCCCACGCTAATCATCATCCTAAAAAGAATTCAGCCTTTGCCATGAATAAAAAAAAAAAAAGACAGAATCACATTAAACATTAGCTACGGGAAAAAATAAACAAATAGTTATACCATGTGAGCCTGATGAATGCTGTGCATACGTAATTCCTTTTGCATCGGAGGGTGAGAACTCCACGGCGGCACGCCTACCAAAAAAAAGGTCCGAAAAGGTTTTCATAAAAATAAAAAAAGGAGGCTGAATTAAACCGAATGTTCGTTAGGTTAACTTTTTTACCCAAAAAATAGTAACTTGCAAATGTAAGTCATTTATATTACAAACTAATATTAATGGTACTTTTATTTTACGAAATTTGACGTGTTTTCGTCTTCTTTCTGCTTGTTGTTCTTTTTCTCTTTTGAGTAAAAAATATGAATTGTTTCGAGCAAATTATATATGTAAAGATTTAAAATATTAAGATGATTTCGTATTTAAAATTTGACACTGTTTAGAGGTAATTTTAAGTTAATGGAGATTGTATAATCAATATACTTGTGTATAATTAAATTATATTCAATTTTTTGACTATTTTATAATGTATATTATGTGTATAACTCATAGATAGATTGTATAGTCAGTGTATTCTTTCTATAACTTTTGGCAAGCTATAGTATATAGTCCATATATACTTCCTATAACTTGGGAAGCCATAGTATGTAGTCCATATATAGTCCATATTGCTATGTATATTAAAAGTCAAACTATTGTTATATAAGAGTTATTTAGGTGTTTAAATTATATATATATATATATATATCAACCTAGTCAAATCACAAAGCAAGTGTTTTTTTAAGTTTGCCTTGACTGTTTGACTGTATAAGCTAGATGACATATTACAATTAATTATTTACTTTTTGTATAATCTGCTTATACTTTATAATTTCTGACTTTACATTTATTTTTCTCTTTTTATCCATATATACACACACACATATGATTATGTTCCATGGAAGATAAATTATCTAGATAATTGTAGAGTTGTCTTTCATCTTGTGATGTTCTTACAGAATGGAACAACGAGTACTTCTTGTGGGGATTATTTTACCGTGTGGGACAAGACACAAATGGATGTGCTAAAGAGGAAGCAACAAAGTGATTGAAATGGAGATAGACATGATAGCTGGAGAAAATGTGTGAACGCTGGACATTGTGGTCTGGACAACTACTTCTAGAAATGGCTTTGATTTAGATATTTAACAGAAATTGTTATTGTTGCTACCTATTCATACCTTTCTAGCTTTATGTTTTTGCATTTCCATTGTTGATCTCGGTAGTACTTGACGTATTTGTATTGTTCCTTTTTAGTTTTGCTCATGACAATCTATTACCAGTTTTTGGGAAATTATTTTCCTGTCACATTGTTTTTGACTTTTTCATTATTAGTAATGAAAATGTTGGATTTGTATGTTTTAGCTTCCTAGTATAAATTGGGTTGATATACGTTTTGATTCAACTAACTTGGATAGCGAGTGCAATCACATTTTAAAAAATTGGATATACATCTTTATTCAACTAACTTAGGATAGTCGAATGCCATCATAATTTAAACATGTTTTTTGTTCATTGATAATCTTTCTAACTGAAAGTGGTCATTATATATGCTTCCTTCTTAGTATGGTATTGTTGATTTACATACAACACACTCATAGGCACGATATGAGGAGTTGCTTGAATGGTAAGCATTCTCCATCTCCAACTTTAAAGTTGTGAATTCGAAAAACATTATAATGAAAAAGATTTAGCGGGTGTTTTCACCAATTACCTGTAGCCGAACTTAGTGTTCAAAGAGCATGAAAAATAAAACACATAATTTTTTAACTGAAAAATCCACAAGGATTTAAAGTGTAAAAACGACAACTTGAACCCCTCAATAGGAACTGAAATTCAGTAAATTAAAAAAAATAAATCATTTAATACAAGGATTTGACTCAAAAAACTATCTTTAGACATCAAAATAGATCGAAAGGAAAAACAAATTTCAACAATTATAGTAATAGCATCACATGCATATATAGGCATATGCCCATTTCTGCTCATACAATTTTAACATAAGTCCCAATAACTAACCTTATAGTACACAAACAGTGGAACTTCTTATCTTATTTAGCCCAAAATAATGCAAAGTGAAGAAATAATAATAGTAATGGTCATAAAGTAAAACAGGTTGCCCTGTTGCAGTGAAATTCCACCATGGCTTATATCTGTGTTCATGCCAGCACCCGACGGGCCTAAACCGTTGTTGACGCCTCCTAATACACCCGGATTTGTCACGTAAGGAGATCCGCCCGTGTTGGTTGTAGTGGTGGATGGTGTTTGCGTGGTGGTGCCCGTAGTCGTAGGAATGGTGCCACTAAATAAAGAAGTAACGTGTCAAGAGGTAAATAGAAGAAAAAGATACACTAAATGGAATGTTTAGTCTAGATTTTAAAGCAGAGTGAGCCAGCAAATTGTACCTCTTTAGTTCAATCAATCACTACAAAATATTATGCAACACAAGAAATGGCAGAGCTAGCCATCAAGATAAGGTCTCAGTCGAACCAAGTAACTTTAGTCGATACTTTGTACGCATCAAACATTTTTTCAAAATTTCAATCGAAACTGTCTAATGGGAACACTTCATTATGTGTTCAGATGCTCAATTGAAACAAATGTTATTTCGAGTGTCTGAATGAAATTTACTAGCAAGTTCAAGGGTTATCGATGTATTAAGCCAAAAAATAAGAAGAACAATACCCTTACCTTATCACCAGCCATTATTTGAAGGCCTTTACAGTTTTCAATCACTCATTTGGTAAATACTACTTTGCCAGCAGCAAACATCAATTTGTTACTCTTCAATGAGGACAAAGACAACACACTATCTAGTGGCCAGAGTGTCTGATCATGACATTTATAACCCAACCCCACCAACTTTTGACCACTTGAATTTTTCAGGTACTACAAGTGCTATTTACCTCTCAAGGGGTACTGAAAATATATGCCAGGATTAGTTTCTTTCATCCATCAACACTAATCGTTTGATCATGAAAATTATTCATCTTTATACAAAATCAATGTTTAGTTATAAACTTTCAAAATCCAACTTTTTTTTCTCTCTTTTATTAAAAATATAACTAAACATAACTTCATAAATTTCAAATAAAGTAAAAATATATTACGAATCTGACCAACACCTACTTAGTATTCCATAATGTTTGAATTTTTTTACTGACGTGTGCAAAAAGATGTGAATATTTGGATGTTCAATAATTGCAGCATTGTGAAAAAGCTAGCAAAAGAGTGAAAAAAGAAAAGAAAACTCCAATAAATAGTAGAAGCAATAATTTTGTCAATCAGTCAAAAGAGTGATGATGCGAATGCAATACACTTTTCAAGATTAAAGACAAAAAGAGCTAATATAGATTAGATCAAAAGTGAAAAAGAAAACAAATTAGAGGGTGATTGGACATAATTTGGCTTATATATAAACGATTCAAAAATATGTACTATAGTAATTTGAAAGATGAAAACATGCTTTATAATGTTGCACTTTATCGAGACTCACAAAAGATAAAAATAGGAGAAAAAGAAAACAGAGTCTAGGAAAATTAAGGAATTGGATTTAGACATCATCAAGATGCTTCTATTCTATCAGATAGCAGAATCAGAAATTCATACGAGAAAATTCAAAATATGCTATAGTGTCACACATAAGATTTGAACGTATGACCTAAAGCAATTTTTGAACTCTTAACCCAAAGTAATTTTAAAGAAGAACCTTTGCTATTATACTAAAAACAAAATCGTATGTCAAGGAAATTTAATAGTTTATATATAAATTATTTTTATCATGTGCAGAACGATTTCAATTTGAACCCCTCTACAGGGGTGGTAAGGCATTAACTGTGCATTAAATAAGTGCTACTAATAGCTAATAGCGTAGTTGCTTTAAGATCTGTAAAATTTCAACATGGAGAGATAGAGTGTCAAAATGAAATTTAGGATCAAGTTTAAGGGTATGCATATGTATTTGGCCGATATTTTAACATGTTGTAGCACATTATATAGCGGGCAAAACTATGCTAGGATATTTTAACATGTTGTAGCACATTATATAGCAGGCAGAACTACCTTAGTCTACAAGGAGTCAATTAACACCCTTTTCACAAAATATTATACTATGTAGATAAGTTAATATTCTTTTTTTAATGTATTTATTACTATTTATTGAATTTTCTTGAGTTCTTCATATATCTGAACTTTTTTCTATTTTGAATTCCATCAGGAAAAAAATCCTTGTTCCACCACTACATAACATATGCCTTATTTTTAAGATAATAATTACCCTTTATGTGGACAATACATAAAAGTGACATATAAGAAAATTTGAGTGGTTCAATTGATTTGGCTACATAAAGTTTCACCTTATTAGTGAATGTTCGATTGCCTAACTCATAATTTTCTCTACCATTTCACATTTCCAACCCCTATCCCTACCCCCATTTTAAAGAAGGAAAATGTGTATAAAGAATAACAGGCAACCAGTAACAAAATTAGACAAAACAGAAGGACTGGCCAAAGTTACAGAGGACTTGTAAAATGAAAATGGTAACTGTTCATTTTTTTTAAAAAAAAAAAAAAGCCTTACCTTGCAGTAGTAGGATAAACACAGCCAGCTGTGCCTGTATAGAGTAAGATCCAAAAAGAAGATGAGAAACATTTATCACCAAAAATCATACTCCATCAGATTCATTTTATGTGACATCCTTTTTTTTTGTCTATTACAAAAAAAATAAAAATACCACAGAAACAATAATTTTAAAGATACTACACAAATATCAAAAAATTATTTTAGATCACTAGTTTTAATTTTTTTTTTCTTAATTATCATGTCAGGTTAAAATTATGTCACATAAAATGGGACGGAGAGACTATTACTCCGTACTACTCCTGTGTACTGGAGGTCCTACAGAGTGTATGAAACAATGTAACTTCACTGATGATTATTATTTTTTTCGTAAAGAAGGATTGGCTTGTTGCTTACTGGGGTCAGTTGCAGTAACAGTGGCGGTCCCAGAAAAATCACATGATCCGGCAGCTTGGCCCTTCCTTTGGAAATAGCTGTTGACAGCAAAATTGCAGTGAGCTCTTACGGTATTCGGGTTAAAGCAAGGTCCGTTTGTATGGACCGGGGTGCAATCCGCCCCGGCTCCACAAGCATAGTCCAGTGTTTTTTGCAAAGCTGCATCACTCAATCCTTTGCAAGCGCACCATGCAGCATCTACCATTCCAAAGAGAAATACGAACAAAGAGTAAGTGTAGTGAGCATCGATGAAATTAGACCTCATTTATTTTAGTTTAATTTATGCACGAGCGAGGGAAATTGTGTTTGACCATGAATATAAACTGAAATTGCTTTTAAATTCTTATTAGTGATTTGGAGAGTGTTTTGTTCAAATTTCAGAATTCAACTTCAAATTAAATTCTATGGCCAAACATGATTTCCAGAATTCAACTCCAAAAAAAAATAAGGTCATATTTTTTTTAAATGAAAAGGTAAGAAAAATGAAGTTGCAGCTCAAAAACGGAAACAATTTTGCAAATGTAGAAAGAATAACAAGGTGGATATGACAATAACAGTCTAGAGACGGATCTAGGATTCAAATTTTATGAATTTTCACCACAATTTCAAGTGAATATATAAAATATTAATCGCGTTCACAGTCTAATATAAATAAATATTCAGGAAATTTCTTAACAGGTCTGAGCAAAAGCTATTCGGTTCACGTGAACTCATAACTTTGATATTATGGATCCGCCCCTGATTATAACACCAGATGCAGTTTTCAGCAGGAGAAGCACAAATTAACTTAATAGGCTGAAAAAAAAACTTACTTGAGTGGCCGGCCATGGCCAAAATGAGGAGTGCAAACACAAAAGCAGACATGATAAGATGAGGATAACAGAGGCTGGGGGTGAAGAATGGTGCAGAGGGAGAGAAGATAAAAACACAGAAATGTACGTATGTTGTGTGAGTGTTGAAAAGAGTAAGTACTGAGGAGTGCTCTCTGTGTTGGGTAAAGTGACAGGATTTTCACACACAAAAATACAACAAAGATGATACAGTGATAATAATGACTAATAAGGATTTAGATGGTGTGGCCCCCTCTTGGTGGCATTACCTTTTTTCAAAAAAAAAAGTTGGGGTCTAGTGCATTAGCCCACCCCCCCTCCCACCCAAACCACCTCTTTTTCAATGTAAGCTTGTAGCAACTTGTAAGAAAGAATGATATTTGTAAACTATACATTGTTTTAGATGTATGTAAAATGAACATAATTGGTTTGATTTAGGGAGTTTTGTTGAGAGTAGTTGAATCGTTAAAAATGATAAATAAAAAGTAAATTGTGGAAGTAATTGGCACCACCAAAATTTCTATCAATGGAAAACAATGAATAGTTTACAAATATCATTCTTTCTTACAAGTTGCTGCAACCTTAGAGAAAATAGACAAATGCCTCCCTAATCTATTATCGAATTCTCAACTGCACACTTATACTTTGCGGGGGTTCTATTACCCTCCTTAATTTTTCAAAAATAAAATATATACCACCCTAAAACTAGACAACCACATTCTCAACATGTAGTGATGCCCACTCGCTGCCAGCTGCTATTTTTATTATTTATATTTATTTTTTCCTTTTTATCCCCTTTTTTATTAATTACAAAAATATCTTTACTCTTTTATTCCTCCTTCTTCTTCTTTTCTCTTTTGTTTTTCATTTACTTCTTCAAAATTAGTCATCCATGAAAAAAATTGAAGCTATATTTATTATCATTTTTTCATCACTTTAAATCATCCTTCAGGCACCTTGACGAGCTTGATTACTCATCTCTTTTTTAAAATTTTTTTTTTTTATTATGTTGTTTCTTTGTCTTCATGACACCAACTTTGTAATATTTTATTTACGGGTTGTCAATGGTTAAATTCTTGGGTCTTCACCAAACAACAATAGAGATTGAAGATAAGATCTGATGGTTGATGTATTTTACTGACCTAAAATCGATGAAAAGGTAGATTAATGGTGTTGATATTTTGAACTAATTTGAGATTGATAAAAATGAAAAAAGATGGATGACCCAGATCATACACCCAAAACTCATGTTTAGTTTGCTTTATGAAATTCATGACCGAAAAAATTTAATTTATAGTCATAATTGTTTTAATTCACTAAATTTCTTCAATAATTAAAAAAATTCAATAAAAGAATGAATTTTTATGATGGAAGGTGTTTAATAATTCTATTTTTTTTAGGTTTTGTTTCTACTATCTTTCTTCTTCTGCTTTTTTTTTTGGTCTTTATTTTGTGTTTTTTTTTTTTTGGAATAATGAGATTAAGGACGATTTGATTTTTCCGGCAATATGAGTAATAATTCTAATAATTATTTGATGATTTGCCGTGTTAGTTGTAGAAAATAGTGAAATAAATTGTAAAAAAATATATTAGAAGATGGATAAAAAGATGTGGTTAGTGTAGTGATGGTGGTTCAAGGTGGAGGAAATGGTGGTGGGGTGCATGTTGAGTAATGAGAAATAGAGGGGGAAAAAGAAAAAGAAACAAAAAACTTAAAGAGGAGTAAAAATATATAATTAACAAAAAGTCAAATTAAAAATATTATTTATCAATTCTTCTGACTTTCACATGCCTCCAAGAGAGTGATGACACTCTCTGTGCCATGTCAGCATCTAAGGGTGTAATTATTCCGTTTTAAAATAGTCTAGGGGGTGATAGGACTCCCGTGAAACATAAGTGTGTAGTTGGAAATTCGATAATAGGTTGAGGGGGCATTTGACTATTTTCTCGCAACCTTACATTGAAAAAGAGGTGGTTTGGGAGTGGGGGTGGGCTAATGCACTAGACCCTAGTTTTTGGCTAAAAATATTCTTAAATTATGCCCCTAACTTAAATCACATCCTTAAATTATCATTCTTAACAAAAAACATCCTTCACGTATTTAAAACATAACGTCTTCTATTCATTTGTTAAAATTTGTCAAAAAATTAGCGAATTCCATACAAAAGCATTTGCAAAATTTCTATAATTTTATTACCGGTTGGAAAAATCTTCCAAAAATAGAAAACATTTTTTTGGAACCCTTGTTTGCTGTTAAAAAATCAATGTTAGGACGGTGTGAGACTATGAGGAGACATGATCTGCTCTTCTCCTTTACCAACTGAATGGAGAGCTGGGGCTTAATTTCACACCATCTTCACCTTGCAAAGCCAAAATATCATTAAATCAATAATTTATTAGAGGAAATTGATAGCTAAGGTGATCAGCAAGTTTCAGCCGATTTTGATCTCCAATACTCGGGTTTAGTTTTCAATTATTAGAAGTAAAAGTCTCTAATTGACACCACTTTATACGGATTCAGTAAAAAGAAAACATTTCAACTGATAATTCTTTGATATCAAATCAAATGAAAAGTAAATAAAAACAAAATTGCTAATTAAAAGGAAGACAATGCAAAACGTTGTTGCTAAAAAAAATCACAATGATGTTTTAGACGTATGTAGAATGAACAGAATTGGTTTGATTTAGGGAGTTTTGTTGAGAGTAGTGTGAATCGATCATGTTTTTGTGAAGAATTTGTTAGTTTTTGACAAATTTTAACAAAGGGATTAAAGTTGACAAATTTTAAAGGGAAAAAGGACAAATATACCCCTGAATCTATTGTAAATGGTATCTAAATACCCTTCGTTATACTTCTAGGACATTGATGCCCCTACCATTCAAATTTTGGTTTGTATATACTCTTTGAACTAACGGAGAAACACGTGTCACAATCTTAACGGTCTATCCAAAATTTATTTATTTATTATCCCTGATTAAAAAGCCCACCCATAAACACACCCGGATATGTAGAACCCAAAAAAAAATCCAAACAGACCCACACCCAAATAAACCCATTTTCCCTTTCTTCATTGTTCCACCATCCAAACAACTCGCGAAATAGATCGACATTGGAACTCCACCACTGCAACTTCATCTTCACCGGCAAAGCCCCAAAAACCAAAAAGACCCACACACATATTATAACCCAAAACCTTTTCAGTATACATGTTCATCTCTTGTGTGATCAATAAACCTGATGAATGTAGCACAAAAGTGAGTCAATAACAATATGTTTGATTTCGAGAAGGATAGGGGGAAAGATGAGAGAAAGGACAAAGAGATTTATCGGTTTATTTTGAACTCGTGAGGTATTAGTGAGAGGTTTTAATTGAGAAATCATCACCAACTACCAAAATTGACAATACCCAAATGTTTATAATTTCAATAAGGCGAAAAAAGGCTATAATTTTTGCGATTGTAAATCCATTCGAAGATTTCTGATTCTATTCGCCGGTACTATTGGCGCAACGATGAAAGAGAGACAGGTTCATGATGGTCAAGTTTCATGGTGGTCGAAAGGTCACTTCATCGTTGATTTCGCCCGAACGAGGAAGGTTGATTTTAGTAGCAATTAGAGGTGATTTTGTTGTGGAACTTCATCGAAGAAGTTGAGTCACGGCGATGTGGTGGAGTTCCGGCATGGGTTCGATGGGGTGTTAATTGGTTGCTGATGGTTGGTGGAATAATGAAGAAATTGAAGTTTATTTAGGATTTTTTTTTTTTTGGTGGGGGTGGGTTTATGGGTGAGTATTTTAATTAGGGATAAAAAATAAATAAATTTTAGATAGGCCGTAAAGATTTTGACACGTCTCTCTGTTAGTTCAAAGGGTATATACAATCTAAAATTTGGACGGTAGGGTCATCAGTGTCCTAAAAGTATAACGAAGGGTATCTAGATACCATTTACGATAGTTCGGAGGTATATTTGTCATTTTTCCCAATTTTAAATAATTGAGGGATGTTTTCTATTAAGAAAAACAATTTAAGGATGTAGTTTAAGTTGGAGATATAGTTTAAGGATGTTTTCGGCCAAAAACTTCATTTTTAATGTACCGAAAGAAAAAAGAATCATATTTTACTCTCAATTTAAATTATTTATTCTCCAAATCATATTACGAGATAAAAATAAATATCACTTAATATAAGTATTGTGGTAAAGTATGTGATTTCTGTAATTTGCTCTTATTAAAATTGAATGAAGAGGGTGTGTATATAGAGCCGTCAATATGGGCTAGGTCTGTTGGACCAGCCTGGCCTAACCCGTGATTTGATAGGGCCGGACTACGATTTTTAGAGCCCATTTAAGAAAAGGGATTTTTAGCCCAGCCTGAATAAGTCTGCCGATTTGTGGGGCTTGAGAAATATGGATAGGGCCGGCTCGTGGGCCAAATAAAATTTAATTAAAATATAGTGTTAAAAATAACAAGAATATAAACTCAAAATTTGTTTAAAGTTTGAAAGATTACAATTTAAATACAAATTATGTTTATAAAATATGTACTACATAAAATAAAATTTCCCTAAATTTTCTAGGGAATCACTACATAGGTCGTAGCCTATGGAATATTGTCATAGTTTTTGTGTTTTATTATGATCATTGGAAAACAATTAGGTTAATATTTCTATTTAGCTATTTATGTTTTTACTTGAAATCAAACTTAATACATATTATAAAGATGATTTTATTTGTGGATTTGATTAACAAGTAGTAACACTAACACCATGTAATATTGTCTTGTCGATATTTATGATAATATTTTAAAATTATAATTTAATTTTAAAAATTATAAAAAATATACTTTTTAAAAAAAGGGGTTGGTTCGGCAAAGCCCGTATCCCACGTACTTGTGGGCTGGACCGACCATTTTCTGGCCCACACAAAAAATAGGCTTGACTGTCAAATTTCAAAGCTTGTATGGGATGAGTCATCCCATATTTACAGCTCTAGTATTTAAACTTTTCAATCTTGATTTATACATATTTTTTGGGTAAACTACATAAATCACACTACTTTACATCCTAATTACTAGGAATCCCGTTAGTTTTCAATATTACTATCTATACCATTTTTCGTTCATAAGATACATGACTCTATTAGAATTTAAAAGATACATATTTTAATTAATTTGAATTAATTGTTTTAGTTTAATTCCTTAATTAAAGGAGTAAGTTATGGGAGATATAACAACCATAATGTAATTATGGCTCCATCTCATCATCAACGACTGATATCATCAAATTATTTTCTAAACTTATCTTCTTCATCAAATTATCGTCCTTTTGAATCACCAAATTTTCTAAATTTATTTTGATCATGGCGAATATCACAATATTATTGAGTCATTCCAGTTCATGGGTATCTGACATCGAATATGAAAATTATAGAAGATACATGTATCTGTCGACTTTTAAAATCGAGATACATATTTCATTTGTTTAAATTAATTAGTTGTAACTCATTTCCTTAATTAGAGGATTAATTGAGATATATGTATCATTACTCGCGAGATACATGTATCCATCGATTTTAAAAGTCGAGATACATGATTTATAACTTTGAATTAAAGAGGTATAACTTATTTCCTTAATTAAAGGATTAATGGATGAATGATTAACAATCAAAACTGATTTACATGATCCTTGATTATCAACTTTAACAAGTTTTCCTAAAATAATGAAATCATAAATCATAGTAATTTTGTAATTGTAAACTTCATCTCCTTCATTAATTCCTTCTTTTGTATCTTAAATTTTCGAATATTTCGGCATTGAGATACATGTATCATTTTTCATGAGATACACATATTCATCGATTTTAAAAGTCGAGATACACGATTCATTATTTTGAATTAAGGGGGTGTAGTTTATTTCATTAATTGATGAATAATTAACAAACCAAACAGATTTACAAGATACTTGTGTATCAACTCTAACAAGTGTTCCTAAAATAACGTAATCATAAGTCATAGTAATTATGTAATTGTAAACTTCATCTTCTTCATCAATTCCTTCCTTGTATCTTAAATTTCCGGCTTGAATGTTGGCGGATGAAAACCCTACAATGACAAAAACCTAATTTGTAAAAGTTTATACAATCAAAATTTACACCAATATGAACTCTATCTCAGATGCATGAACGGAATGTAAACCAAGATACATGAGAATAATGAAAAATAATAATAATTTACCTCATTGATACAACAATTGTGTTGAAAAAACCTTGAACTTCTTCTGGATAATATTAGTCATCTGAAAGAAGCAAGTTAATGACTAATTTATAGAAAAGATGTATGGACCATGACGATAATGAATATGAGTTTGTATATGATGCCGATTATCACGATTTGGTTAAGGAAGAGAGAGAGAGAGAGATGGGGTGGATGTGAAGTACGTGGGGTGGAGGTGAACATTAGGGTAATGAGAAAATAATTTGTGTACCATTAATTAAGGAGTTTAAATTTTAAGATAATTATCCAATATCATATTTAAGAAATTTGTGTATCTAATTCAATCTTTTAAAATATATGGTATAAATATTAATAATGGTATTATGTGTAATTTTTTTTAAACTAGAGGTAAAATAAATATATATGGTAGTAAGGTATGTCTAGTTAGGTAGTTTTTCCTTAAATAGATTCTTTTTAGGACATAAAAATTGGACCAAAGGTACTGAATTCCGCCAAACTCTTTAACTCCTATTCTAGTTTGTTGTTGATGAAACCTTTTGTACGTACCAATAGCCCTTAATTCTCTTTTATCAAACATAAAGACAACACTCAATTTGCACGAGCAAACACAGCGACAATTACTAAATTCACCATTATGTTCAAAGATAAAAAGAAAATCTTTATTGACAATAACAATAAAAAGAAACACACAACAACATATTCTAACTGATGAACGTTGATCTTTCAATACAAACTATTACTACTAAATTAGAAGCTTATACAAAATAGACTTAATTATACATTCAGCCACGGGCCACGTGTCATCTGTTTATTCGGCTGTTCACCCACCGTATACTTGGGCTTCTAACCGTGGGATCGGGTGGACCACTAATGGATCAGCCCGTTGTAAAGTCAGCCCAAATGCTTCCTCCATATTTAACTTCTCTGGCAATTGTCCAGTGGGCAAAGCCCAGTTAAATGAATGGATCAAAGTTGCAGTCATCAATTGGACCATGCGTATACCCAAACTCATTCCGGGGCATATTCTTCGACCAGCACCAAATGGAATTACTTCAAAGTCATTTCCTTTCACATCAACTTTGGGCTTTTCACCTCCGGGCAAGAATCTTTCGGGCCTAAACTCCAATGGATCAGCCCATTCATTTGGATCACGAGCAATGGCCCAAACATTGACGAGAAGTGTTGATCCTTTTGGAATGAAGTAGCCATTGATCTCACAGCTCTCGGATGCAATTCTAGGGAGGGAGAGGGGTGTTGATGGATGAAGCCTAAAGGTTTCCTTGACTATGGCTTCCAAATAAGTCAATTGGGCCAGATCAGATTCCACAACGAGCCGGTTCTTTCCAACTACTTTGTCGATCTCCTGTTGGGCCTGGGCCAGTATTTTCGGGTTACGAATAAGCTCTGCAATGGCCCATTCCACTGTGCTAGAGGATGTGTCTGTCCCAGCTATAAACAAGTTCTGCAGTAATTCACCAAATTATGAACTGAGTGATCTTTGGCGTTGAAATTGTCTTTTGTACGTTAATTCACTTTTAAATAAAGTTAAAAGTTTTGTGAATGATTTTTTTTTGAAATACTCATATACAAAAACTAACAACAACCACCTATTGTAGTCCCGGATTCAAGAAATGATAGAGTATACACCGACCTTACATCTACACTGCAAAGGTAGATAGCCTGCTTTCTTTTACAGGCTCTCGATTCAAGAAAAAACAGTCTAAAACAGTAAAGGTAGTACAAGAAACAAAAGATATTAACAGAATATAAACTACAACAAAAAAAATTATATAAGGAATCAACCAATAAAACAGGGAAATCAAAGGACAAGATACTACAAGAGCAATACTACGATTACTAACATGAACAGATAGCAAGACAAATGTCCAATCGGGTATGGGCGGGGCATTTAGGTCCAGATGGACTCACATAAATCACGGGAACAAGTATTTATGGAGATCACCATCACAAGTACTAAATCACTCAAAAATAAAAGCAGGCAGCAACTAAGGCATCGAGGCCCTGTTGGACCATTTAATTGCCTTAAAGTCATTCTAACATTATAGCTGTCTTCGTCAGTATTTCCAACAGAGACTTGG
This sequence comes from Solanum acaule, assembly GCA_036250505.1. Lineage (NCBI taxonomy): Eukaryota > Viridiplantae > Streptophyta > Magnoliopsida > Solanales > Solanaceae > Solanum > Solanum acaule. The sequence continues at coordinate 14,469 of JAJOOR010004382.1, forward strand.
GATAGTTGTGGTTTCAGCACCATTCATCTCAACAACCCTTTATAACAACAATACAATTTTGATATGCCAGGGCTTAAATAAGAGGACGTGGCAGGTTAGTATTAGGCGGATGAAATCTTAGCGGGTTAAAACATGCTTAATGGGACAGGATAGAGCGGTTGAAATCTTAGCGGGTTAAAACTTGCTCCGCGTAAAAGTTAGTTGGGATGACCAATTTTTGGACCGTTTGTTTATTAATATGTAGCCAACATTTGAAATGTAACTGGATAACAATAACTTTTTAAGGCGAAACTAGTGTTTGTACAAAACTGCTAATGGCTACACAAAATAACTCCAACACTTGTATATATTCGAGTTTAAGGCTTTGAAAAGGTGAAAAATCATGAAATTTGAACTGATAAATCTTTAAACTTCGAGAATTTGTAAGTTTGTAATATTAGAGTGAATTTGTACAAGAACAAGTGATCAAACTATATCCTGAAATTCGAACTCATACCATTAAAATTGGAGGACAAATTAAAATTAACTTCTTAAACAACATTGTTTCAAGCCAAACATTATCATATAAATTAGGACATTAACATACTTCTATTTTTAGTCCGTCAAAGAAAAATGGCATAGTTTCATATTTATTACCTCTATTCCTTTTTACTTGTTAGATATACTAAAAATCCATATTTGTTTTTACTTGTCCAATTTGAAATAAAGAGATAATTGTAAGAGGCGTACCAAAAGTAAAGCTTTAATTTCTGTATCAGTAAGCTTTCCTCCATTATCATCTTCTTCATTTTTCAGCGAGATCAACGTATTCAACAAATCCCCCTGTTCGTTCGATTTTCCAGTTCGCTTTCCCTTGTGTTCTTCAAGGATCGTGGTTAAGAACGCGTCGAAACGCGCGTGGAGTTTCTTCATTTTTCCTGCTACGCCTTGAATGTCCATCCAATCAAGCGCCGGAATAAAATCGCCGATGTTGAAAACGCCGGCGAGCACCATCATCTCCACCACCATTAACTTGAACTCCTCCGCTTGTGGATCGATACCGTTAGTACCGTCGGCGAATACCCGCTTCCCGAGCATCACACGCGCAAGTGCATTCGTGGTGCACACGTTCAACAGCTGCCCTAATTTGATTGGCTTTTGGCCAGCATTTGCTAAGGCGCGCGTAAGTGTTCTGACTTCTTCCTGCCGTTGTAATTAGGCCAAATAAAAGAGAAGTTAACATTTGTGATAATTCTTCTAAGCGTCTAAAAAATGTTAAATTAAAAAAACAACTTAATTAAATTAGTGTGCGTGTGCCTATAAAGATGAATTAAGTAAATATCCCCACTCAATATTTTGATCAATCAATATACTTACCTTGCCTCAAGTATTAATAAAAAAGTAAAAAAAAGATGGACATTACTTAACCAAGTGTGTACAAAATGACAATAGGGGTAGTACATCATAAGGTGTATACGAGAGCTCACCGGATTCACGTGAACTCATGTTGTCGTTCCGAAATCATGTATAATAGTATTCTGATTTCTTAAAAATAATTACATATAGATGTGTGAATTTGCATTCAAAGTATTATACAATGGGATGATGATTGAATGTACCTCTCTAAGTGAGAATATAAATTTAAATCTTATTTCTATCTATTTTGGACCTATAATTTAAAATGTTAAATGAGTTCAATTGATAAAAAATTTAAAGGTTAAATCAATCAAATTTATAAATTACATCTATTTTTTCGTAAAAATACATTCATTTTCTAAAAATTCTGAATAACCTCTATAACAACGTTATGCTACAGAATCTCGCACGTAATTCTCATATATAAGATATGAGAACTTCCATTCAGTCAATCATGACTTTCCTATCAAGAAAAAAATATAAAAATAAAACACCATTATATGAAATAATAATAAAGTATTTAAAATTTTGTAGCAAGTTAAATTATGTCACTTCAATTTGACAATTGCATCAATACTTATATAAAACTTGGCAAATGAAGGGTCAAAATAAATATTTTTTTTAAAAAAAACCTGTCGGACATGGCGGAAGTCATCTAAAGCTTTAGCCGAAAAAAGATGAACAGAACAAATTTTCCTTAGCATACGCCACCGTGGTCCGTAAGGTGCAAACACAAGGTCATGGTAATTATAAGCCATGTGTTTCGCCCCAGAGTTCGGTGGGCGGCTCGAGAAGTTAGCATCATGATTTTTCAAAAATTGAGCCGCCACCGAAGCTGAGGCCGCAACCACCACGTCCACGAACCCCATGCGAAGGTGCATGAGTGGCCCGTAAGTTCGGGCCATTGATGCAGTGGACTGGTGCGGCTTCGGACCTAACTGGACTATGTTTCCGATTATTGGCCATGGTTTTGGACCGGGTGGTAGTGGCACTGGGTAACGTTTACGAAAAAATAAGCTAAGAATGAAATGTAGAATAAAAGATGAAATAATAGTGTATAGAATTAAGGAAAAAATAGCCATTTGGTGGAGTGTAATGTTAGAAGGAAAAGTTGGACAATAATATTAGTAGCTAACACGGACTATAAATAGAGAGAAAATAAAGAGAGAGCGGGACCATATACTGGTAACTTAACTTAAGCCATAAAACTTATAAAATGACAACACAAAATTTTATTAGGTCGATTGGTTGATTATCTGAATTTTTACTTTATTGGTCAAACTTCGATTTCCACTTTGTAATTTCCTTTCCACCCCCTTCCCATGCACGTATCCTCAATTCGGAAAGAACAAAAAACTTATCTAACATTTATATTGATTTGATATTATTGAAGTATATGACTATTTAACCAGAATTGATAAAGATCTTAGGCTCAAATTGCACTATCACTCATTATTAAAAGAAATTTTCATATGGTAATATCATGAAAAAGAATCAAGAATGTACGGAACATGTTATATATATAAAAAAAATTAAAAAAAAAAACTTAATTGTTTAAACATACTAATCAACAATTCCACAAATATAAGCAAACATCACGATACAAGTAATTTTTTACTCTCTTCGTCCCATTTTATGTGGCAATATTTGATCGGGCACGGAGTTTAAGAAATAAATGAAGACTTTGAAATGTTTATCAAATTGCCCTTTAAAAAGTAGACTCATTTTTCTCTCTCCTCATAAATGTATTGGAATATTATTTTAAGATTAAGTGGGACCAACAAGGGTAAAAGAAGAATTGTACCTTTAAATACTTACCATATAAGGAAATGTGACATTCTTTTTGGGACTGACCAAAAAGGAAATGGTGTCACATAAAATGGGACGGAGGGAGTACTAATTTACTGTAATTTGTTTACTTCTTATTTTTCAGCACGGGTTGGTAGTTGCCAAATTGCAATGAGTGTAGTATTTAATTTCTGCCACATTATTGTGTTTGCTAAATTAGGTTATATTATTCTTTTGGGAAACTGAAGTGATGAAATATTTGGTCATTGTAAAATTGGAAACTAGAATTTACTTATACTTTAACCAAATCTTGTGACAAAATAGCGGCGGTATACCAAATCAAATAAAATTTATTATAATCAATTAATTAAGGAAGTGAAATATTCATTAACTAATTAATCATAGTCAAGTAATAGAAGTATGTGTGCAACGCATATTATACATTTATTGATTTAGTATAAACACATGATATTAATAAGTTTTTACCATGACATAGTTGTAATGATCCCTTAATTATTAGTTGAAATCTGAATAAATACGTAATAATTAATAAGGAGAAAAAAATATTGACTGATACTAGTAAGAAAAGTTATATTTTTTTTTAAATCCCTCTTTTTCATCTTTTTTGCTCTCTCAGTGATTCAATTCCAGAACCTCAATCTACAGGTGGAGAGTGCTTACTATCTCAACTATTTTTTTCATCAGTTACGTGCAATTCACTTCTATTGTCCTAGGTAAAAACCTTAATATATATTTACCACTAGTAAATGTTTTAGATAATAGTGCGTATTGCCTATAATAAATTGGGCAAATTACAGAAATCACATACTTTAAAGGCAAAATTACAATTTATCCCTTAAAAGTTTATAATTACAGAAATCCCTCAAATTAGTATATCAGCGCTTATATTTTTGTATCTCACGCATCAGATTAATGTATCAACGCTTATATTATTGTATCTCGCGCATGTATCAGCACTTATATAGCTCTGATAAATTAATCTGATGCGCGAGATACAATAATATAAGCGTTGATACATTAATCTGATGCGCGAGATACAATAATATAAGCGTTGATACATTAATCTGATGCGCGAAAATGAGGGATTTTGGAAATTTGTAAAACTTATAGGGAATAATGATAATAAGTAAACTAAAAGATGAGATTTCTGTAATTTTTCTTAATAAATTTGTGTTAAAAGTCAAAATTAATAAATTATTCTCTAGTACGTACAAACACATATGGATATTAAATATATTATCTAATCGGTTGCTTTGCTTGGTGATTGATGAAACACGAAACAATGTCAACTACGGCAAATTACGTCTAACTAAGTATATATATTTTAGGAAAGAAATAGTAAAAGAAATATCGATAGGTATTTTCAGCTCATGATATGTATAGGGTTTTCTGCATTAAATATACGTTATTTTATTTTACAATAATCGAAAAATATAATATACTAAGTATCACATTAATGACCAAACAGCCACAACTGCTCAAATGTACTAAATTCCAGTGGATTGTATTTTTTACTTCTTTTTTCCCCCAGTTTTTCAAACAAATAGTCATTTAAAAATAATTAAATAGTGGGAGAGGGAAAAAAGAAGGAACAATCTGGATGTTATTGTCATTATTTAAGCTAAAAGCTTATTGGTGAATCACAATCACTATGGATTTCATTATTTATTCAATGGTCATTTGTTTTAAAATGTGAAAGGTGGAAGATTAAAAAAAAAAAAACATCAAAGTTTACATTTTATGGCTTTTGTGACTATTTAATTAGTTACAAATGTAAGTAGTATAATGTTAAATTATAAAATAAAGTTATTTTATTTCGATGCAAAAAATTATAATTACGTTATTATCTAAGTTTAAAATTTATCCCATTTGACTAATCTTTTTTTTAAAAGAAAATTATAAAAATTAATTGAGGGTAGAAGAAGCCAAGAGGTGGAAATAAAGAAGGAATCACAATATGGAAAATTAATCTAATACCAACAAAGTAAAACTTAAATAGTTAACCAACAACCAACTGAGCTATCACGATACGTCATTTTGAGAAGACTGAAAGAAGATCTACTGAGGGCAGAGTGGATGTGTTTAATTATTATTGGAGATTGAAAATATTAAAAATAGTGCAATTTGTATGAACCACAAATTCTACCTACAATTGACTTTTTTGATATTTTGAAACAAACCCAGCAGACAGGCAAACTGGTGCAATAATATTGAGCTGTCTATAATGCCCAACTTGTCATCAATTTTCACGTCCTTCATTTTCCTTTTTGTGACAACGACTCAAACGTTTTGTAAAAACGAAAAGGAAAAAGGACAAACATACTCCCGAATTTTTATAAATAATATCTAAATATCTTTCGTTATATTTTCTGGACACTGATGTCTTTATCGTCCAAATTTTGGGACGTATATAACCTTTCTACTAATGGCGGGACATGTGTCGCAATCTAAAAGCGCCTACCCAAAATGCACTCAGATTTATTAAAAAACCCACCCGAATTTATCAAAACTCACCCACAAATTATAACCCAAAACCGTCTGCTCTTTTATCCACCCATTTTGATTCTAAATTCCATTATAAATAGACCCACTTGATTTTTTGTTAGCAAATGCAATTTCATAAATCCATTTTGATCCTCAATTAATTATAAACAGACCCAGATAAAAAAAAATTAGCAAATTTCAGATGATTTTTTGTTATATTTAGCTTTTAAAAAATAATTTATGATGCTCCACTATAAACAATTTTTTTCTAACAGATGCTCCAGTTGAATACTACATCAAATTCTTTGACCTGAGGAGAAGAAATAATTCTTTTATCTTCACTATAAATTCTTTTAAATTGTTTTTTAAAAGCTAAATATAATAGTCACATTTTTAACATTACTAGGAATTTCATTACATACTACGGCAAATTCTTTCTTCTGCTCTGCTCGACCAGGGCGTTGATGATGGCGGCGGAAGCGAAGATGCGGCTGAAACTCCAAGTTTGACTACTTTCTCTGGTGCTTCAATGGTGGCAAGAGGGTGGACAAAAGTTACTCGGTAGTGGTGGAGATTGGGAGTGTGAATGGGGAGTTCTAGGGTTTTGGTGGGGAAGAAAATTGAAGCTTTTTAATTTGGATTTGATGGAGAAGATGGTAAGTGTTTAGAGAAGTTTTAGGTTATAATTTGGGTGGGCTTTTTAATTATCCGGGCGGGTCTTTTATTTATGGGTTGAAATTTCATAAATTTTGGATAGACGTTTTAGATTTCGACACGTGTCCCGCCATTAGTAGAAAGGTTATATATGTCCCAAAATTTGGACGGTAAGGACATCAGTGTCTAAAAAGTATAACGAAGGGTATTTAGATATCATTTACGAAAGTTCGGAGGTATATTTGTCCTTTTTCCCAAAATGAAATGCCAGTTATTCGTATGTTTGACGGAATATGAAATTTAAACAATTTTTTGAATATATAATTTGAAACTGCTATTTAATTCAGCAGTTGAACATGCAATTTGAAATTATGTTTTAATTTTGCAAAAAATATTCTTTTTTTTTAATTGAAAACAAAAATTTTATTCGACTATTGGGGTATTGATCAACAGTAGTGGAGTCAAAAATTTTAATACGGGAGTTCAAAATCTGAGAAGTAAACACACGAACTAGTGAAAGGAGGTTCGACATCTATTATACATATCTAAAAAATAATTTTAATAATATATAAATAGTAATATTTTTCGCCGAAGAGGTTCGGATTATATGCTGCCTCCACCCCTGTTGATCAGTGAAAAATAATAATCTGTACAGAAAGAATACATAAGGCTAAAACATGTTTAAATAAGGTGTAACTAAAAATATTATCAATATTCTGTATGTGTTGCTTCTATTTAGTGATGCCCACATTTAAGCGCTGAAAAGAATCCTCCAGACGCCTTCTCCTTGCCCAACCTCTTTCGCTATTTGCTAAATATTCATAATCAACATAAAGAGATTATTATAGTATCATATAAAATAATTATATTAAATAAGTAGTTAGTTATTACTACAAGCAGACTAATGAATCTTTATTAAATTGTATGTATTTGAAAATTTGTAAACACAAATATTTACTTATAAAAAAAAAGTAAAAATGGGAAAAGACTAAAAAATGACCAATTAGAAAAGGTTCAAAATGTCCTTCGGAACCACCTATTGATTTAAAAAGAGTAAATTTTAGGTTTAGCAAACATAAAAAAATCATATTTGTATGCTATAACTATAGTTTGTATAATTGCGCTCCACAACAAACTTTATGTTTGCTATGACTATTAATTTGTATATTTCGATATACATATACATAAAAAATTTGAATTTTGGTCTATTTTTCGGTATACAAATGGGTCCTGCATTTGTATATTTCGATATACAAATGATGGGTCTTGCATTTGTATATTTCGGTATATGGTCTTGCATTTGTATATTTCGGTATACAAATGAGTCTTGCATTTGTATATTTCGGTATACAAATGGGTCTTGCATTTGTATATTTCGGTATACAAATGGGTCTTGCATTTGTATATTTCAGTATACAAATGGGATGGCAAAAAACATGAAATGTTTGCTGCGAATTACAAATAAAAGAAATTATGGCTATAACATTTAATTTGAATTAATAATTTGTTACTTCATACAATTATCCCATTTAAAAATACCCTTAAGGTTTTTTTTAGGCTAAAAAATACCCTTAAGGTTTTTTTTAGGCTAAAAAATATCATTTAGTTAACAGAAATCTGATGTGGAATTTAACTAAATAAGTGGCCCATATAACTTTTTTTTTATCAAATAAATAAGGGCAAATTACAGAAATCACATACTTTTAAGGCAAAATTACAATTTATCCCTTAAAAGTTTATAATTACAGAAATCCCTCAAACGGATACAATAATATAAGCGTTGATACATTAATCTTATGCGCGAGATACATTAATCGTTAAGTAAGATACATTACATTTTATACATGATACACTAATCTGATGTACATTTTATACATGATACATTAATCTGATGCGCAAGATACACTAATCTGATGCGCGAAAATGAGGGATTTTGGAGATTTGTAAAACTTATAGGGGATAATGGTAATAAGTAAACTAAAAGGTGGGATTTTTGTAATTTTTCCAATAAATAAACCTTACACTCAAGCCCATTTTTGATAAATCTAACTCAATTTTCGTATCTTTAATTTTATACCTCCTGTTATTTGCTTGTTTCTGTCACATGGAGATTTAAACTCTTGTTTGCTCATCATCTCTGACTAAATCACTTTTGAAAAGGATTAATGCTAGATTTTTTTTCTAAATTTAGAATTATTCAAACTTCATACATATGGGTTTATAAAGCATCATATGAAAATATTTTAATTGCTTGCTTTCTCTCTTGTTTAATTCGTATGTCTGATTTTTTAAATAACAAGACTTCACAAATACATTGGGTTTATAAAAATTCTGTTAGTTTTGAATTGGAAGTAGTTGTTATTAAAGAAAGAAAGAAGAGAAAGAAAAACAGAAAAAACATTCAAATTGACAGTGTAACGGGTTTGGGTTGGGGTTTATTTTATTTGATAAAAAAAATTAGCTGGACCAATGAAATTTTGTCACTTGTGTAGTTAAATTCCACATCAGATTTCTGTTAACTAAAGGGTATTTTTGAGTCTAAAAAAACGTTAAGGGTATTTTTAAATGGGAAAAATGAATGAAATAGCAAATTAAATGTTATAGTCATAATTTCTTTTATTTGTAATTCGCAGCAAACATTTCATGTTTTTTGCCATAGTCAGTGGCGGAGCCAGAAATTTCATGAAGGGTGTCCAAGTGTTAAAGTGAACCCGCTCTTTTTAAAAAGTGAAAAAAAATTGTTACTAGTGAGATTCGAACACACAAATACTTTAAGTTTGTGTGTCTTTACTCTTTCAAGGCGCCTGGAATCACTAGATTACATTATATTGTTGTCTCAAGGGTGTCCAAAATATATTATTTAGCCACTTTATTTATTATTTTACTTGTATATACAATATAATTTTCCAACAAAGGGCGTCCAATAAGACACCCTGTCATAAGGGTGGCTACGCCACTGGCCATAGTGATACTTAAATACTTCATCTGTCACTAATTACTTGTCCACTTTTGAATTGACACACCTATTAAGAAAATAATTATTGACATAGTGAGTTTACCATTTTATTTCTATTAAATCTAAAGTGGATGAATTAAAAACCTAAGATTTTCAAGAAGTTCTACTTTTTTCAAAGTAATTAGTTGAGGGTATAATAGATAATAAAAAAATAAAAAAAAATTGTCATTTCTTGATTTGTCAAAATGGACAAGTAATTAGGGACAAAGGAAGTAAAAGATAATTAACCAATCCTAGATTTAAGGGATGTGTATCTAAATATATCTTTTAAAATATATGTTATAAAATATTAAAAGTGATAATATATGTAATTGTTTGAAAGTAAAGGTAAGTTCAATATATATTATAGGCGAAATGGTCTAATGGACCTCTATACTTGTTTGAGTTTGTATTGTTGACCCTTCTACATAACTCCTTACCAACTGAACTCTTAAACTCAATCAAAACAAGATTTTTAAACCCCTCCTACCATGTGTGTAATTCATTCGCCCATAAATAGATGACATGTCAGATCCATATCACATAAATCAATAACATGTCATAATTATCTTCATTAATTATATTTTTAATTATTAATCAAAAATAATAAATAAAAGGAAAAATAATAAATTTTAATTGATTCAATTAAAATAAAATTTGGGACTCCACACACCAAAATTTAAATGATTCAATCAATAAAGTATGTCTAGTTAGATAGTTTTTCCAAAATGCAAACAGTTGAAATAAAGCAATTCACAATTATAATCGGCCATTCGCACAAACCATTAATATTTGTTCCTATATTGAAACAAATCAGTAATTTTTTTCCCTGTGATATTTTTACCCTTCAGCAGTTGAGATAATTTTCCGAACACAGATAGAAAAAGATTATTTTTTCAGAAAATCAGAGAAATACAATTTTCTATTTAGCCATTTTCAAGTTACATAAAGCAACAACACAACAAAATCAACAGAACTTGTGAACATGCATTCACTTCTTAAAGATGTAAAATTGGACTAACCCCACACAGGGGATTTTAAACAAAAGTAACAAGTCATATATATTCAACTTTCATGGTGTTATTCAACCTCTCTTTAATCTGCTGCCATTTCATCATCTTCGTCATCTATTTCTTCAATCCTCATTTTCTTCACTGCTTGAGCAGCATCATTCCTTTGCCCATTAGGTAGCTGAATCAGTACGTCAGATTTTTTCCCAGTAGCAGCATTCACAAGCCCTCCATTATTCTCCACCCTATAAGTTAGATCTTTCCCGCCACGTCCGGCATCTATGTACACGGTCGAGTTCTCATCAATTTCCTCCTTCACAAGCATCTTTGATAACTCTGTTACAACTTTCTTCTCCAACCACCTCCTAATAGGCCTTGCACCATACACCTGAACACCATTGATAACAAAAGTTAGTACAACTACATTTTCACACCGATGAAAATGGATCTTCGAGTTAAATTACTGGATATTAGGTCTTACCGGATCATAGCTCTGCGCTAGTATGACATCTAATGCGGCCTCAGTAACACCCAATGCAATACCCATCTCAGCTAAACGGCCTGCCACATCCTTCAGTTGGTGACGGCAGACTTGCCTCAACTGATCGTGTGATAAAGGATCGAACACTACAATCTCATCGAGCCTGTTCAGTAACTCAGGCTTAAATTGCTTCCTCACCTGTCACAAAAGAAGATGTGTGAGAACCTGTTGTTCTAATTAACAATGTAAACAGTCTTTTTGCAGCAAATATAGGACGTTCTAACATACCTCCTGCATGACCATTTCGCGGGCCTTCTCCATGGTGCACTTGCCACTTAATCCTGACAAGAGATACTCCGCTCCCAAATTTGAAGTCATAATGATCACAGTGTTGGTGAAATCAACAGTACGACCTTGACCATCAGTTAATCTTCCATCATCCAACACTTGAAGCAAGGCATTAAACACAGTTGGATGAGCTTTTTCCACTTCGTCGAAAAGCACAACACTGTAAGGGCGCCTCCTTACAGCTTCAGTAAGTTGTCCCCCTTCCTCATGTCCAACATAACTGCACACACATAAAACATATTCAGCATTATCCCTGATATAGTTTACTTGTAAAAGTGTGATTAATTCTATTATACTTCAATGGTTAAGGATCCTTACCCTGGTGGAGCACCAATCAACCGGGCAACAGAATGTTGTTCCATGTATTCGGACATGTCAATTCTGACCATCAACTTGTCATCATCAAAGAGCTGCTCAGCGAGAGCTTTCGCAAGCTCAGTCTTTCCAACACCAGTTGGCCCCAAGAAAAGGAATGAACCAGTTGGTTGTTGTGGCCTTCCTAGTCCAGCTCTAGACCTTAACACAGCCTCAGAAACAGCTTTAACTGCTTGATCTTGCCCAACCACTCTTTGGTGCAATCTATCAGCAAGACCAATCAATTTCTCCTTCTCATTCTGGCCAAGCCTTGAGACAGGAATACCAGTCCAGCGACTAACTACTTCCGCAATCTGATCGGGTCCAACAGTCTCTGTCAACATTGTACTCTCATCTGTGCTACTCTCAAGATTAGCTATTGCAGCTTCCACTTCTTGGATGGCACCATATCTAAGATCTGCTGCTCTGGCAAGATCATATCTCCTTTCAGCTTCTTGTAAAGCATATGTGAGTTCATCGCGCTTTTGCTTAAGCCTTCGAAGCTCATCAATCCGTTCCTTCTCTTTCTTATACCTCATCATCAAAGGCTGGAGTTTGTCCCTCAAATCATCAAGCTCTTTCCTCACCTGAGCGAGTAATTAATGTTATTTGTACACATTCCCTACACAGGTTCTAGAATAATAGGTCAAAGCATTAATAGAATACAACACTTACTTCAACAAGTCGAGCTTTGCTAGCCTTATCTTTTTCCTTTTCAAGAGCATGGTGTTCAACTTCTAGCTGAATCCTCTTCCTTTCAAGATTATCAATTTCTTCTGGCTGACTATCAAGTTGAACCCTCACATTTGCGCAAGCCTCATCAACTAAGTCAATAGCCTTATCAGGCAAATGTCGACCTGAAGTAAAAATTTACAGATTAGTTATCTTTGTATCTAATATATCTAACAATAACTAGTGACATAATGGGTGAATCAACAAAAGTTCATACCTGTAATGTATCGAGCCGAAAGCTGGGCTGCAATAACAAGAGCCCTATCCTGAATTTTGACACCATGATGGCCTTCATACTTCTCCTTCAACCCTCGAAGGATACTTATAGTGTCGGGAACGCTAGGCTCAGCGACGTATACCTGCTGGAAACGCCTTTCGAATGCAGCATCTTTCTCCACATACTTCCTGTACTCTTCCAGAGTTGTTGCACCAATGCACCTTAATTGGCCCCTAGCAAGCATTGGCTTGAACAAATTGGCAGCATCCATTGACCCTTCAGTCCTACCAGCACCTAAAACCAAGTGTATCTCATCGATGAAGAGAATTACTTTCCCGTCTGCATCTTCCACTTCCTTCAGAACAGCCTTCAACCTCTCTTCAAATTCACCTCTGTACTTTGCTCCAGCAACGAGTGCTCCCATATCCAATGCTATAAGCCTAACATCAGCCAAATTGCTTGGAACATCCCCTCGAACAATCCTTTGTGCTAGCCCTTCAACTACAGCTGTTTTACCAACACCAGGCTCACCAATAAGCACCGGATTGTTCTTTGTCCTCCTCGATAGAATCCGAATTACTCTTCGGATTTCTTCATCCCTACCAATCACAGGATCAAGTTTTCCTGCTTGTTCCACGAGATCACGACCATAGGTCTTAAGTGCTTGGAATGTGGTATCCCCTGTAGCACTTTCCACTTTCTTTCCATCTTTTCCTCTAAGTTTCTCAACTTCTGATTTCACTCTTGCTGCACTAAGACCAGAGTCTTTCAAAAGATCAACAATTTGGGAATCTTCCAAAAGGCCTAAAATCAACAGATCAACCGCCAAATGGCTGTCACCGCGAGACTTCTGCAACGATTGTGCTCGTCGCAGCACCTTAATAAGTGAAGTACTTGCTGGAACTTGATCAGGTGCAGGTGACTGAGAAGGGATTTTCTTCTTAGCTTGATTGAACACCCTTTCAACACCATTAGCTGTCTCTTCACTACCAGCAGCATTGACAATTGCTTGCCAGAAAATACCACTGTGATCAGATAATAAAACCAAAGCCATATGCAGAGGTGTCAACTGAGCATGCCCTGCTGACACAGCCAGTTCATGTGCCTCAGCAATAGCCTCATTTGTTTTGTGAGTAAATTTTTCAGGATTCATGATGAATTACTGTCTTTCAATAAACTGCAACAACAGAAACACCACAATGAGAAACCATAAAATCAATCCAGAAAGCAAAATACGAAAACCCAACTGAAAATAATCATAAGAAACCAACTTATTCACTTATATTAACTAAACCCAACAAAAATTTTAAAATTTTAACTCGGAAACGAAGAACAATGATCAATAACAAAACCGGCTAAATTCTCCAAAACAACTCAATCACCAAAAAGAATACATCAGTTCCATCAAAAACATAAAACCGATCAACAATATATGAATTCTCATGAAATAACCAAATACGCACACAATAAAACAAGACCCAATCCAAAAAGAATCTCAGTGCACTTATCTCCCAATACGCACATATTTGAAGAAAAACCATTTCTAAAACAGATTATTTCCACAACTCAAACCCGTAAAATAACATTAACAACTTTACAAAGGTTATTTCCATATCTCGAACCCGTAAAATAAAATAACAACAACTTTACTTTAAAAGAGATTATTTTTACAAGTCGAACCTGTAAATCCTTTTTTTAATTAAAAAAAAACTGAAAATCGAAGGGACATGCAAGCGTACCTTTTAACAGATAACAAGAGAATTTCTTTTGATTTGCACTTCGGAGAGAATCAAATGTATGTTTTTGAGTTTCGAGTGTTTCTTTCTTCTTTAGTTTTTTTCGGTTGAGAAGTGAGAAAGGAGAGAGGTGTTTATGTTAAGGAAAACAGAGAGTTCTCGAAGTTTAAACGATGAGCCTAGAACTTACTAGACAAAAAAAACAAACGAAAAAAGGAAAAAGAAATGCCTGGAACTTACTAGAATTATTTTTTACTCCATAACTGCAACGTGGCAACGTAGATTTGTGTTTCTGGTGACTACTAGACTGATCCTGGAATATAGATTTTTAACACCCATATTTTGCATAATTCACTTTGGGTCCCACTCTTATCACGAAAGAAATTTTTATTTTATTTTTATAAAAAAAAAAAGGATTATTTTGCAAAAAAAATTCCAAGCATGAAGATGACAGAAATAATTTCATTTGTAGATAATAAAAGAAACAATATCACACATTTGAATTATCAATTTCTTCCATTCCAATTTATGTAATGATATTTGATTGATGAGAAAATTTAAGGTATAAAAAAAGATTTTTGAAGTTATGAATTATTATCATATTTATAGAAATAGAATCTCTATTTATAGAAATGATATTCTTTAATGAACTATTCATGACACAAAATTATATTAAAATATATATTTCAATCCTTAAAAGATTTTCTTTCTTTATATAATGTATGATTAAACTTAAAATTGAATTAATTCTTTTTCTTTATATAAAGTACGGTTAAACTTAAAAAATGAATTACAATGGAAGAAGTTGGATTTTATGCATCTTACCAAATAGGTCTAAAGATCTGACCAGATATTTTTTTGATACTCTAATAAATTAGTTAATAACCAAATACTTGTTGTATAGCAACTAAAAAATTAGAAGATTTGACTCAACACTAAATTACTAAAAAACAATTAAAAAAATAAGATTCACTGACTCGCTTAAATAGGCTTAAATAAATTTGAAAAAGTTGACACAATGACACATGTATAAAGACATTTACATGGAAATAAGGATTATAATACATGGTGTTATTAAAATAAAATAAAAAAGACATGTGTGATCATTTTTCAATTAAAGTAAATTGTTTTAAAATTGCATTGAACTTCTATCACCTGATTAGTGGATTAAGATAGTAAAACAGAGAAGACCTATCTGATAATCTTATGAAAGTGAAGGGAAAAAACTTCCCATTATTGTATTCTTTTAATTTAATTTAATACAAAGGTGTGTATATAATAATCCTTCTTTAGCATGGTTATTATATCATCAAACAAATGCGTATACCGAAAAAAATAAAGAAAGAGAATCTGACCGCAGGTTTTACTAGTACTATGAACCTATGCAAAATCTAAAAGGACATTAAGAATAATATAACTGTATAACTATTCAATTTTCTATAAACTAATAGGAGTAACACATTTTGATCAAATTTTTGGAAGGTTAAAAGTGCATATTTAAAAAATAAAGTGTTTGACCTAATTTTTGAGAGAAAAGTGATCTTGAGGTGTAAAGAAGTGTTTTTTCAGAAGTTAAAAGAAGTACTAGCTTCTTCTTTTTTTTCCCAAAAACACTTTTTTTGAAAAACATTTTTAAGGAAATACAATTGTTAAAAATTTGATCAAACAATACTTCTGCTCAAAAGTGTTTATTAATTGAATTTGCCAAAAACAAACTATTTATTACCAAAAGTACTTTTCAAAATAAATTAATGTAAAAAAATTGACCAAAAAGATTATTCTAAAAATTGTCAAGCCTAACTTCTGGGTCGTATATTAGAAATTTGAAAACTTCAGATAAGCAATTCTCAACCTCAATTTCAAGTGTCTCAAAGTTGATTCTGAAATGATTAAACAATAAAACCTTAACTGAATAGTGAAGCTTCATAGGTTCTGTCAATCTGGACATAGGTAGTTTGCATCTTCATCGATATATCTATTTCATCGAGCCTCTTAGAGATGGTGCCAAGATCGTTGCACTTTTGGTGCAGGTAGAGACTTACCCGATAAGGGACTTCCCTACCTTAGGACCGTTACAGTTACAACCAACGTTCACCAGAGAGATTGATTTGAAAGATCAGTTAATTCAATTTTGGGTTGTTCCATCCAGCAAAGGAAACGGAATAAGGAACACGATCCAACATCAAGCAATCGCATCACTAACAATTGGAATATAATCACAAAATGGCTCAACAAAACTTGATTAAAACAGAAAGAATGAAGCATCTTTGTCACTCTAAGCAAGAGCGCCCACATTGAAGGTATCCTGCAGACGCTTGGATACCTCAACCATCTCAGAAAACAGAAGCCCAAACTGCTCCACTGGTTCTTTGAAGCCAGAATAAAATCAAGACTTGCCAGATTTTAGTGAATCAGTTCCACATGATCTCTGCGGGGACCTTTTTCAGAAATCAAACTACAAGAACAGAAACCGAAAGGTGTAAAGCAAGCATGCTTTTGCCACTCTCTTTCGTACAGTTCAGAATAACTGCTGAATTGAGCAAGGGGAAAAACTGATGAACATGTAAAGAAAAGACGACAGCAAGCTGTACTAAGTTTCAAGTTTCATTTATAAATAGGTCATTGATAAGAAAAACCCAGGCTATCCATCTTAAACAACAATTCATACGAAAGGGAAGAAAAAGGTAACATCAGTTCTGCTACGGCTCATTGCCAAATTCAGCATGAGAAAGATATCTGAAAGTATAAACCTAAGGTAGGTCGGTGATGTATAACTGAACAACATTCAGGCTCTTGATGCCTCTTTTCAAATCCCAGGCTTTTGAGCGTCCCATTCCATCCTGTGACAATCTCCTGTGCAAATTTGCTAGGTAAATGCAAACCTGAAGCAAGAAAGGTAGTTCACATTTCAAACTTCAGTCCAAAAAAAATCTAGTGTGCATGCAGCTTTGTGAAAACTAGAAAAATAGGTCTTTACAGATAAGCATAGCACTTAAGTTTCATAGCAAATTAAAAGATGTACATGCATCTCAAAGAAAAGCACGCACCACCACTTCACCAACACTCCTAACTCTTTCTTTTTGAGAATGAACCATCATTCGTAACTCTGGATAGTATACATACAGATATAATAACCATTATAGTTATGCTAGAACCAATATGACGATTCATTAACTGATGGTAATTTTAATACTACTACTCTACCACAAAGAACGTCTTGACCACCGTGCAGCCACAAACTTTTTACTCCCTCAGTTTCAATTTGTTTGGTTGGTTTTGACTTGACATGGAGTTTAGAAAGTAAAGAAGACTTTTGAAACTTGTGGTCCTAAACTAAAGATATGTAGAATGTACCAAAATGTCCTTTAATATTGTGGTTTTAAAGGAAAGTTGGAATTAAAGAGTTGCCAAAAGAAAGAGGCACTAATAAGGGAAATAAGATGAAACAAATTGAAACAAAGGGAGTAAATAACTGAAAGTTTTCCAGCTTAAAATTTTAATGTCTTTGGATGGAAAACAATAATTGCAACTAGTCTGCACATCTCAATAAAATCCAGCAACTATGCATAAACTCTAGTATAATCAATTTACAAGAAAAACAGGACGTTCAGCAATTAATCTTTCAACGGATGCAATAAACTTGTGATTCAGTAGAGTTGAAGACAAAAGATGATGGGGCAAAAAAAATCTCCAGAGCAGAGACATGTATATATGCAAGACGAAAATACAACTCAGCATGTCATACATTCATCAAAAAGAAGCCTTGAAATCTATCACAGAAGAAGCATGGGATAGAGGGAGCTTAAATTAGTTCACATCCAACACTCACTTGTCTTAGATTCCACGCCATTAGATTTTAATCCTCATCGCTGTCATAAACAATTGCCATTCTGCGATGAGCAGCTGGAATCTTCCTATGAGGAGATTCTTCATCTGACTCAATCCCTTTCCGCTTGTGACTCGATGCTGGTTCCCTTAAATTTTGCTTTGGCTCCTGATGAATTTTGAACCACAAA
>JAJOOR010004383.1:0-10450 GCA_036250505.1 Solanum acaule
CAAACTTCAAAATCTACGACAAACCAAAGCTCAATATCCATGGGTACGTTTTAAACCTTGACTATAGCTCGTTAAAGACTTGCTCATTTGCAAGATTTCCAAAGAGTGCATTTATGAGGAAATTAGTAATGGAAAGTGACCATTCAATAATTTTTTATTATTAGTGTTTAAGGCAGGGGAGTTACTCCTCCAGTTGGGAATCCTCCAAAATTCCTTATAAATCCTAACTCCAAAAAATGATGTTTATCCTTTCCTTATTTCACTTCACAAATCACTTCCTATTTTTAGTCACACAATCTTAGCAATTATTTTCTCATTCACGTTTAATATTCAAAATCAATTTCTCAACTGTCAAAACTATTTCAACTTCAATTTAGGTATCTCCTCACTGTTCATCTTTTGATTTTTCATTTTTTTGTGTTCTTGAAAACACTGATACATAATATAATCTTGGGTCTTAAATTAATCTTTATTAGTGTTAAGACTGATTTGATACATCACTACTACAATCTTTTTTTGTTCGATGCATATGATACTTAGTTTTCAATGTATCTAGTTTATTTTGATAAAGCATTGTGTATCAAATTAAGTATCTTGATACATAAATACGTAAAAATTGATAATATTATTGTATCAAATACATGATTATCAACTACAAAATGATACATTTATAGATACACTTTATTTTAGCTTATTGTATCAAATACATTAATATAAACTATAAAATAATACATTATATAAAAAATGTATCTTAACAACTTGAATTCTTCTACAATTGCATATTTATCTTTCAAGGCAAACAATGCATCTTCTTCCAGAATCATAGACTGAATAAAGATACTCAGATGATGCAACAACCTGTTAACATTAAAGAAATTAGTGATACATTCCATAAAACAGTTATTTCTATGAATCAATCACAAACAAACAAACAACTAACTGATACTTAATATCAGGTACAAAATATAACTATAATCTGATACATACCCTCATTCTTAAATATTTTGATGCTTTTACAACAAATTACATGTACAATGTATCATTTATAAAGTATAGTATTTCACAAACACAACAAGATACCAAAATAGTAATGTATCATGCTAAATATTTGATCATGATACAATAATTTATTAATACTACATGTATCACACAGTAATCTGTTGATCTCTAAGCAAACACTTTAAATGCAAAATTACTTATTTAATGTACTCCCTCCGTCCCATTTTATGTGGCACTTTTCGAATATCAAGATTCAAACAAGTCTATCTTTGACCGTAAATTTTTCATAGATCTTTTAAACATTTTAAAATTTTAATTATTGTAACTTATAGTACTTTTACGTAGTTTACAAATATATAAATTTCATTTCAAAAAAATTGAAGATTTCATGCGCAAATTCCCGGTCAAACTTAAACAGTTTGACTCTCGAAAAACGAAAAGTGCCACATAAATTGGGACAGAGGAGTATCTAATTAATAGGAGTATAGTACTTATCAATTTATACAAGATACATAAATACTAATGTATCACGATTGTATAGTCATCTTGAAAACACAAACAAAAAATCAAATTAACAACACAATATATGTAATTTCATACCTCCGATTGTCAGATCTATTTTACGATGAAATTAAAACTCTTATCTATTTTATACATTACAAATTGAGGCTCATATTTTTTCCATATTCTTGAATGTCAGATTTATTTTTTCTTCAGATTCTTCATTGTCTCAGCAAAATCAAAATATTTATGATGTATCTTCTCAATTCTTTTTTGATAGTTTTGAATCAAAATCGAAAGGATCTTCGACGAATTGGGAGAAGAAATTTGAAATCCATCACTTATGTATCGTTCATAACTCACCTTGTTTTCCCAGATTCTTGAATGTATTCATCACGTATCAGCTATTGTTTTTGACTTTTTTAATACATTACGACTTGGGTAAGAATTGAAAGAAGAAAATTTGAATTGTTTGAAGCTAGACGATTTGGAATAGAATTGAGAGAAGAAAATTTGAATTTTGAATTGAAGGTGGGTGGATTTGAAAGATAACTGAAAGAAGAAAATTTAAATTTTGATTTGATTGAATCTTTTTTAAGATTTGGGAGAGATTGAAATCAACTAGATTAGCGTAATTTGGGGAACTCGCAATCAATTTATATTCTATTTCCTTTAAAGTGTAACTGAATTTGTTTTAATGTATCAGATTTAGTGTATCCGGCTTGTTTGCTATGTATCCGGATAGCATTGATTTTGAGGGATTTTTGTAAATGGAAAAAGAGTAGGGATAAAATGTAATTTATGTCCTTACACTATGGGATTTATGTAAGTTATACTTAAATCAAACTATGATTATAACATTTAATTTGAATTAATAGTTTGCTATTTTATACAATTTTCCATTATATGTGACATGGAGATTTATATCCCATTGAAGTGATTTTTTTTTATATATATATATATATGTGACATGGAAATTTATTTTGTTTCCGTAAGTAAAATTTGTGTTTTATTCTCCATTATTTTCCTAATCACCAACGTTTACACTTCGTACAATAGGGGAAAAAAACTAACATTAATCTTCTTAATTCAGTTGGTGATGCATTCGACAAATAAATAATTATAGATGTGCATCAACAAGGGCAGAGCTAGAAATCCGCATACGGGTTCTGTTGGGTCAATAATTTTTGTTCGAATAGTTTATTTATATTAAAGAAGTTTATTAAATATATACATTAAATTTAGACTTAATTATTAACATGAAATCATCTTTCTAAAATTTAGAATCCATCTAAAGTTAAACTTTTGACTACAGTATCATGTGCCAAATTTTCGACGGGCTTAACAGTAAAATGGGCCCAAAAGTTTCACTAAAAAATCTTGCAAAATCAAATTAGGAAAAATTACAGAAATCCCACCTTTTAGTTTACTTATTACCATTATTTCCTATAAGTTTTACAAATCTCCAAAATCCCTCATTTACGCGCATCAGATTAATGTATCAGTGCTTATATTATTGTATCTCGCGCATCAGATTAGTATATCATGTATAGAATGTACATCAGATTAGTGTATCATGTATAAAATGTAATGTATCTTACTTAACGATTAATGTATCTCGCGCTTCAGATTAATGTATCAGCGCTTATATTATTGTATTCGTTTGAGGGATTTCTGTAATTATAAACTTTTAAGGAATAAATTGTAATTTTGCCTTAAAAGTATGTGATTTCTGTAATTTGCCCATTAAATTAAATTGTGGTGTAACTGCAATACAATCGTGATGAAAGAAATCTTCCCTTTTATCTTTACTTGTATGATTCTATCGTAGCTTTAATTCAATCCGAAGGAAAAATATGATCGAATTAATTCTTACGATAGATATTCATCAGCTCCTTCAAAAAAATTGAAAATTTATTATTTTTTTTACTGAGTGACTCTTCAATTATTTTATCGAAAAATGCTATCGACGATGTCAATCAATTTCTATCACTCGATAAATGATTCTTTTTGGGGAAAATTGTGCATTATAGCAAACTATTAATTCAGTTTCATTTAATTCCAATTCGCAACAAACTTCTTGCCATTCACCGAGCCAATCAATTTCTCAGCTCGGAATCTCGCTCGCCATTCTCAGTTCTCTCCCTCGCCTCTCTCACTTTATACAAACACAAATGTATCAATTATGTTTGTGTTTGTATAAGGCGAGAGAGACTGTATATACAAATACAAATACATATCTCTCCGTCCTATACACTTATAATTATACAAATACAAATCTTCCTCTGTCCAGTTCTCTTTTGCCTTTCTCTCTCTCGCTTTATACAAATACAATGTATAGTTTGTATTTGTATAAAGCGAGAGAGATTTGATATATAAATACAAATGTTTTGACTCGATTCGATCAATTGTATACATATTCAAATTTTATGTAGATATACAAACACAATCATTGATACATATACATAGTAGTTACATATATACAGATATACATATACAATTCACATCTCTCCACTCTCTGTCCTCTCTCACTCGCCTCTGTCCTCTCTCTCCTAATCTCGTTCGCCACTCTAGCCTAACACAAAGAACATATACATATACAAACGCAATTTTCATAGCACAGACGCCCGATTTATACAAATCGTCATGATTTATATAAATTGCCACAATTTATACAAATTAAATCAGATGCTCCATAGAAACATAATTTGGCTATGAAGCGCAAATAACAAAAATATAGTTATAGAACACTAATATAATTTTTATGTTTGATATTCCTAAAATTTACTCTCTTTTTTATAACTAGTGATATCGACTAAAGGAACCCAACAAACGTGTACCAATGATATATATGATGATGCATCTTGAAATGTCTTTGAAAGAGATTTATCGTCAAGTTGCTATTAGACATATAGAATATTGTAAAGCTTATATGGTAAAGAAAACAATTGTCTTTCCTTTTCAATGTACACAAATATAACTCCAATGTCCATTTCTATTAGGTCCAGCCTATGACAAATTAAGATACAAAATGGTCCAACCTGATTTAAAAGCCCTTAATTTCTCTAAGCATCTTGTAATTTAATACATACATGTAGCCTGTAGGGACAAGACTTTATTGCAATATTCGACTCTTATCATTTCTAGAATTCCCCACCAATTATTTTATCCTGTCTGCTAAATTAATTAGATTAACTTCAATATTTTAAATTTATAATTTAAATGTTCAAAAACTATATAAAAAATATTACGAGTTACAATCTTTTTCATATTAATATGATAAAAATATATATATATTAAAATATTGATTAAAGTCCTGACTCTCGAAAAGCGAAATCTGACGAGTAAAAATAATAACGGAAGTGATTAATATGAAGGTCGTATGCGGCTTCGTGTAGAACCTACACCAAATCATTTTGAGATCTTCCATTGGTCCCTCTTTTATGTTTTCTTTTAAGTGGTGATGATTGATGAAGAATCATCTATATGTGAGATCCATCGTAACATACTTTGATTCCATGGAAATTGGAAGGGCTTAGTTTTCTATACGCTAAGTCAGTCACATACTCATGATTTTTTTTAAGTGGTATCAAAATTAGAGTTTTGACATTGCTTAAATATCATATTTTGAAATAAATTTATATTATTTTTTGGTTAATTTTGCTACGAATCTATATATATTATGGGTCCATTGGTTAGTTTTGGTCTTACTAGGTACGTAAATGGTCGTCACTAATCCTAAATTGGAATGAATTTTTCTAAAAACTTAGTTTAGAAGGTGAGATAAATTTTTTTTTTCGAAGATTGAGGATGTAAACGAAACCATTAACCTCTCAAACCAGCCCAAAAATACTCCAATATGCTTTTTACTTCAATTTCAGATCACTATGTAAATAACAAACTTGACATATATACATATTGCTCAAGTAAACTTGTCTACAAGAAAGAAAAGAAAAAAAAAAAGTAAAAGCAATTCAGTATGCTAGGATATTGCGCAGTAAATTAAACTTAATAAGACGATACCGCAATTTATTATATGAAATACTTAAAATGCATCAAATAATGCACGAGTGTTTAGTAAGAAAAATGTGAGTATATATATAATATTTTGGTCATTCCTTTTGCCCTTGGATATTGACGTTTTCTTGGTTGAACTTGCTCTGCATAGATTGATTGGCCTGCTGCATATACTGGGCTACCATTTCATTATTCAACTCCATCTTCATTGACTGTATATTTGAAATTAACAGCCAATTAATAAATTAATTAAGTCGGATGGATACATACGAATCCACCTGAATACAGTGTATCTAGAACAAAATTACACCTAATTTGAACTCCATGTAACTGAATGTACCAAAATCTCGTATAAATTACTTACTTGGGCTAAAAATGCATTATAGGGGTCATTAAAAGGGTATAATGAAGTGGTTGCAATATTGGGAGCAGTAGCTGCAGCTTTGGTGACTGTGGCGCTGGCGGCATCACCATAATTAGCTACTTGTGACGGTTGAGTTTGAACGGTCGGGGCCATGCCAAATGCTGGAGACATGAAGGGATGACAACTAGGAGTGGCAATTGAAGTTGGATAAATGAGGGGAGACTGATAAGGAGCTCGAGCTAAATTAGCACTCATATTGTTAATCATTCCTGCAGTGCCCATGCCAAGACTAAGACCACTCATTCTTGCTAGTAATGGCAATTGAATATGTGGTTGCATCATCATCAACATTTGTTGCTCCATGTTTTTAGCATAGCTTATCATATGAATTTGTGCTTGAAGCTGCTTTAAGTACTTTATCACTTCCTCCAACATTGATGCTTTATCTGTCTGCTGTACATACATATAATTATGTCATGAAAAAATTACATTATCCTCCTATGTATATATCTATGATCAGTTGGACAGAAAATTATACTGTGTATATAGCTAGATCAAATATTACTGGTTAGACTTGCATATGTGGTAGTTACAACTACGTACCTTACTTGCATTTGGCACCAACTTCTGCAGAGCTTTCATCTTTTCGTTGATTCTAACACGGCGTCTCTGCACCAAAATTAAACAAAACAATGGGTAACTAGTGTGTTCATATAGTCATATATAAAAGGCCATTGCCAAGTTGTAAATACTATTCATTCACTTTCTATAAATACACTAGCTAGCTAACTTGTCGTAAGGTGCATTAATTAAATCCAACATACCCGCTCTGACTGGTTATGAACAGCAGCTCTTCGACTACGTTTTGATGGGTTGGAGCTTTTTGTTTCACGTTCTAATTCCTCCTTGTTTTCCTGTCACAAGTCATCCAATATGCATTAGAGTTTGATAACATATATGTATTTGAAAGAAGTATACATATCACTGCAAAATATAATTCCAAAGTACTAGTACTATATATAGTACAAGAATGTATAGTGGACATTAGCTAGGTGACTAGCTACTGATATTTGCATTTGATCAACGTACTAGCTGGCTAGCGATCACTTTTTAACGAAGAGACATGACTGATTATTATAAGATACTTATAGCATCCAATTTTTTATTTATTTAGGAAGTATGTAAGAAGTTTAATTACCGAGCCACCATGGCAGGCAGAATCCTCGTTACAAGGCCATGTTACCATGGTGATATCATTATCCCTAGCACTTGCACGAGCGTTTAAATGTTCTAGTGATATTCCACCAATATATAATTGGGGGTCAGAATCTGATGATCTCATCCTCTTTAGTACTCCTCTTGTTTGTTGAGCACCATAAGATGCATTTTTGCCCCTGTTGATGTTTGCCTGATTCTGTCCATCACTTCCCATTATATAACTATGATTTTGTTTTTGGAAAGTGGCTTGATGCACAATTGACTCTAGTGTGTCACCAGCCTTTCCCCATGTGTGTTTTGTTTGCTCATTGGAGAGGTTGCTTCCAAGTCTATGCATGGCTACTTGCCCATTTTCCCATGTTAACTCTGCAACTTCACACTTATTGGACCTGAATTTTTAGATATCATATTAGTAGAAAGAAAGAGATGTTGAAGAAAAATGTTACTACTAGCTAGTATAATAAGAACATACATGGGGTCAACTTGATTCTGCTGGTTATGCACGTGGCTACGAGGATATCTGTTCTCCTCTTCTTCATTTTCTACTACTTGTTGTTCTTGTTTTTGGTCACTAAAATTCCAAGTATAATGACTCATGTTGAGGCCTTTGATAGGGTCTACCCTCTTAATTTCTCAGTTACTGCCAGTCCTAATATATTGAGTTGGCTTTCCCTCTTTTATACTAAAATTGTATTTCAGTATCTTCTGGTCCCCTACAGGATTGTCATATTTAGCTGAATATTTAATGTATGCACACTATGTGTTGTAGCAATAAAAGCCTGGATTTCAAATGGATAAGTTTTGGCATCTTAGTGTATCTTTGATGATAGAACTCTAAAGAATGAAAGAGCAAAATTTTTATCCACCTAAAGATCAGGAACTGATTTCTTCATTGTAATTAGTAACTTCCAACAAAGATATTTTCCTTTTTGATGGGGTTAAAAACATTCAATGCGTTCAAATTTGCCGCCTCTCTATCTGACTTTGGTTGCTCTGACTAGTGATGCAACAACTACTCAAATAAATTGACAGCATCTTAAAAAAATATAATTAATTTCAATCACATAGAAGTTATGCTGACTTCATAAGATGAGGTGGGGCTGGTACTTTGTAGTTATCTTTTGTCACTCTCATCCCTGATTTCGCATAAACATTAGTATAAAGTTCTAATTAAGCGCTGTTAGATTAAAATTTGGTATCCTTAGTATAAGTTGCTAATGTAATTACAAATTTCTTACTGATAACATCAGCACTTTTGTTGTCACATGTCATTCACTTGCTAGCTTATGCACCAGGCAGATGCAGGGACAACATGTTTTTTCTAAGTTGGTATGTTTTGTTGTGAATCAAACATGTCAAAGTGTTTTTGCAACACCTTGTCATCATGTAGAAGATTTTACTCCTCATTTATGGGATCCCTCGTATTTAGGACTTCCCAAGTACCTCCAAGTTTGTCAACTGGATTTAAGTTATATACACTGATAGCATAACAAATTTTACACTGTTGCTGTAGTTTAACATGACATAGTAGGTCGGTTATCATTTTTACCAGCTTGTCAATTAATTTTAGTTATAGAGATATACTGGTAATTACTTTGCAAGTGACATGATTGTTGTGTCAAACTTAAACTCTTGCCAATTATGCCACTGGTTCTGGAGACATGTCAAGTCACAGTTGATTCTGGATAGACATTTTGAATGTTCTTAACGACAACAACAAACATTTCAACTTATACTGCACTCTATTGTAAGTTCTTAATTAGACATGGTCTCATGTAGGGAAGTCAGGTGGGCACCCATAATCAATTTGAGAGAAAAGGATCTACCTAGACCTGTGTGATCAATAATTTTGTAGTATTTCTTGTTTCCATGTGTATATTGATATACGATACCTGGAAATTGCACGGCCACACTTAGATGTTGAAAATGGGGTTTATTATGGATCTCCATCAATAGCTAAATAGAGACAGTTCACAATCAGTTTTACCATTCAAATTCTTTGTAAAGGGATTATTTCTCTTCATGATTGGGATGCAAGAAGGCGTGTCTTGGAGTAATGAGAAATGTTCTACGTTTCTACACGAGGCCAAGGTTCGAATCTTGGAACCAGCCTTTCTTAGGCCATGACCTATGTCTTTTAAATACACATTTAAAACTATACTATATTTAATTGATATGTATTCTCACTTTAATCTTTAACCGCTAAGGTTAGATTGCTTGGTTTGGTGTAAATACCGGGTACATGTAATTTACCGAGCACTAGGGTCAGCCTAATGATTGAGATAGAAGTCCCTGTCTCTAGCTAGCCCTGCTGGCTTCTGAGAAGCAAAATTTGTGGTTCTAATAACTCTTCCCGTGTGAGCTATAATTCTACCGTTGGCATTTTGTTTGAGACAGCCAGTTGGTCACATGTTACTGTATTGGTCCATCATCAGGCAAAAAAGGGCCACCTTTGAATTCTGCATGCTCATTAGCATACATAGATTATCAAATGAAAATGACAAAATTTTACGTTTTGAGAAATAGTGAGTGTAGTTTGTCAATCAAAGTTTATGAATGTCAGCAGAAGCAGGAGACAGCATGTTGTTTCAGAGGTTACAAAATATGTCAAGAAGACCTCTATTGGTTGTGTATGAAAGGATTTAGCCTATGGAAATATAGATTCTTCCAGGAACCAGTAACGCATAAACATGTCAAACCAGTGATAGATTTATACCAGTGTTGAAACACAGAACAATAGCAGCAATTATCACTTAAAACACTTGATTGGTATGAGTTGTTTTTGCTTTCGATTACATACATTTCATCTAGTAATAAAATGCAGCATAACAGGATTAATGCATTTTCGATTGCTATAAACCAACCATGGCACACTGGGGCAATAATTCTTAAGACAGATTTCAATATAAAATCAATTTGTTGAGTACAATTCTTGTGTAAATAGAGTTTCAGAGGATTCATTTTCCAGTGTTGTACACTTTTTTTACAGTTAGAAGCAGTAACATGTAACAGGTCCAGTCCTTGTTGATCTAATCTTATTTGATTTCTCTTTCACTGTGGTTTCTTCATATCTTCTTTTCTCTTCTGCTTGTGTTCTTGCTCCTTTGGCGATATGATCAATCCTCGCTAGTTTGTTTTTGTAATGCTGCAAGTTCCTTTTCAAAGCAAGCTCCACTTGATTCTGCAATTTCACAATAAAAGTCATTTTAAGCACTAAGCATGTTGCACTATTACTGCTTCAAAACTTGGAGAGTACTAACCTTTCTCCTTTCCATTTGTTGTTTTGCCATCATCTTCTTTTCGTTCTCCCAAGCAAGAAGCGCAGAAAGAAGTTCATCATGTCTGAAATTT
>JAJOOR010004384.1:0-29909 GCA_036250505.1 Solanum acaule
TTTTAGAACTAATTTTGTCAGCGAATATCTATTCAAGTGTAAATTGCAACTACCCATTAATCTTATTCCAACAGTAAACTGCAGAGATTGAATTACATGAAAACTTGCATCACATGAGAAATTAATCAAACACTTAGTGTGCAAAAACAAAACAAAATTGCGCCTATTACAGCTATATACCAGGGCAATGATGTGCATCAATAGCCATGAAAGAGACAGCAGTAGAAGAACCCGAGGAAGGAGATAGTAGAGAAACAGAGTGCCATTGACCAATTTCAACAATGTGAAGAAGAGAAAGGTCGAATCCTGGGAATTTAATGGGAAAGAGCTTAGCAGTAATGCGGGAGCAGTAAAGGGGTCCCCTCGACCATTTCGAAGTGAGTCCACTCAAATGATCGGCATGAAGGTGAGTTAGAAAGTAGACTTGGCTTCCAGCAGTCCAACGATCCACTGATACCATTCCACTCTCCATAGATCCCTCCCTGCTTCAATGAATATCAACTATTCTGCATAATTGCGAGTTACAGGCAAAGAATCTCAATTTTGAGCGTGTACGCTTACACGGGGATAATCCAGATGGGAATTGAAGAGAATTTTGGTTGGCGGGGAATTGTGATTTGAAACTTCAATGGTGGCGCTCTTTTTTGTTTGCGGGAAAAATTCGGGAATGAGGATTGAGCCCAACTTTATATGAACCAAGATCTTATGTAGTGCAACGGCCCAACTAGTAAATCTTAATACTCACCGCGTAGTGTCTCACTAATGAATAATTTTATATTAAATTTTAAATGAGATACATCATTATATATGTATTTTTGCTATTAGTACATTGAAATAGGAAGAGAGGTAAGTGAAATAGGAGGGAGGCGAGTGAGATAGTATATGTATTTCAAATATATACGGATCGTATTAGAAATATGTATCTAAAATATTAGATATATTTTGAAATACAAATACATAGGAAGAAAAACGAATGAGTGAGATTGGAGAGAGTCAAATATATGTGAATACACTGGAATATAATGTATCTAGAATAAATTACACTTGATTTTGATCTAATGTATCCGAGTACATGTATCTAGAGTCTAGACACGACAGATACAAGTATCCGAAGTCCAAATTCTGATAAAATTCATAATATTGGAAACTCACCTGAATGAAAGTATTTTGATCCTAAACTTGTGAAATTTGAGTTATTTGCCTCAATTTATATGATGTAATTTGATTGGAGCTGTAATTTTAATAAAGAGATTTTTTAGAAAAACTTGTGGTCTAAATCATGTGGCTATAAATCTATCTTATTAGGTATAAAATTTGTATTTATTTTGAAATTAAATTATTACTAAATATATATTTTTTAAACAAACCAAAAAAAAAAAAAAGTGTGTTAAATTGAGATAAAGAAGTAATCAAAACTCGCGAATCACGAAATTATGGAGATATTGAAGATCATGACTTTCGGACAAAAATTGTAGTCTATTCGGGTGATACAGAAATTGTAATTCTACTATATGTCTATATTAGTCTTATACAACCACTTAATTATACAAATATTTTTATTATAAATAGAATCAACTCTATAGTTTGAAAATAATTACATATTTAACTAATTAATAATTTTTACCAGATTTTAAATCAAACACAATACTTCTTTAGATTTTAAATCAAATATATGTTTGATACGTGTATTTTTAATACCAATGCAAATATGTAGGGAGAGAGTCAATGCATCCAAAATACAAGCAAATCACTGTTAAATAAAGTGTAATTGAAATAAATTATACTTAATTTTACCTATATATATATATGAGATACATGTATTTCAGTGCACCAGATATTTACATTTGGTGAAGTAAATGTGACACTGAAGATAATTTCAAAAACTAAAATGAAGATACATAATTAAACGCTAAATTAGTAGGGTTTACATTATTTACTCTACATAATCACTTAAAGCTAGCTCATAAGAAGTCGATCCGAATCTCTTTTCTATATTTTAACTTCTTTTAATAAAAATTCCTAATTTCACCAGCGCGGTGGATGGTCTCACCCCCAATCTAGTCTCTCAACCTCGTAAATATGCAGGTCGCTCATGTCCATTTCATGTTAGGAGACAAGAATTGGAAAGAGTGGCTAAATCTCACAATGTAAAGTCCTTTTCTAGTACTCTTACTTCAGCTAAAGCTGACAAGTGTGTGTTCATATATATTTTGCATCATATAACATTCCAAAAATTACACATTACGTCCAAAGATAATTCTCAAAAATATTGACTTTCACAACTAAATTTTAAGACTTTGCTTTTAGTATACTGTAGTAAAAATGTTATTCGTACCAAAAGAAAATATCTAATTTGAGTTAAATACATAATAATTTTAGCGTCGAGAATATCAAAAGCTCTTCATTATTTTCCTTCATATATTGTTAAAAATTGATACTGATTTGTTGTGTGTTCTCCGGACATGTCTAATCGTATACTAATTGATTTTCAATAACTATGTATGATCTTCGATAATAGATTTAAGCGGATGATGTTGTGTGCCCTCTTCATTGATAAACTTGACAATCATTAAGCAATATGTTTCCACTTCTATTGCGTCATAATATATTTGGTTTTGTGACATTTAATTACTTTTTGCTTGATGATCAATACTTCTAAATTAAGGTTTGAAACATACTTCATCTTACATATATATTACAACAATCACTTTTAAATGATCATCCCTAAAGATTAATTTTAAAAACCAATATTTTCGAATCGCTTTGTAACTACTATCAATGTTTAATTTTATCTCTTAGGGGGAGACCAAGTAATTAATTAGTTTATCTCGTATAGAAATATAAATTTGATTAGAAAATATTTCAACAATTTCTCAAAATTGTATGACTCATGATATTACATCAAATAGTAACACAAAATAGGACAAATAAATAATAAATCACCGCAACTTCAATCTTGAATATTGATTCATTGTTCACCTTATGTTTAAATGACCATGAGGATCGATCAGTAGCTCAAGATATCAATTGTTACCTGTTTTTTAACTGGTAGATCGTTGAAGATCATAGTATGAATATCTTTTAAATATATTGAAGGTAAGAGAAGAAGAAATGAAAAGGCCGATTATAAGATAAAAGAATACTCCCTCCATTTCATATTAATTGAATTGTTGAGACATTTTTCATTTTTCAAATTAACTTAATTGTTCAATTTTGAAGACTACTTTTAAAATATTTTTCCAATTTTACCCTTCATTAGTTAGTATTGGAATTAGTTATTAATTAATATTTAGTTATTTTAATCATAAATTTGATAATAATTAATAAGGGTAAAAATAGAAAATTAAACCTAATTTATATCTTGATCTTCTTTTCTTAAAGGGTGTGAAACACCACAACAATTCAATTAATATAAAATGAAGCTTTGTCAATAAAAATGAAAGTTTTGATAATCAATCATTAAATTGATAGGTCAGAAACAAAATTCTTAATGAGTATTAATAGTTCAAAAGTGAATGGACACGTGAACGATCTAAATTGGAGCCCTAAGCTTATACGTCTTTGCCGCTACGTTACTGGCATTTATTATAGGAAAAAAAAAAACGTTCTGTATATGATGAAAAAAATATTAAATGTTTTTCTTAATTGTGCATGCAAAAACACAAGCTTTTCGCAAAAATGTTTTTGTATGGTCACTTATAAATTTAATTAAAAGAAAATATTTTTTTAGATTATTTACGTATAAATATTTCATACAAATAAAAATTTTAAAACATATAAAACTCAAATATATTTATTTCTTTTAAGTTTGTTTATTAAAGAAAATGACATATATAAATTTCTCACTTTCCTTTTTTTAATATATAATTTTACGCTTATAAAGATACTTCCTCCATTTATGTTTATTTATTCATAGTAGACTCGATTTATTCTTTAAGAATTAATGAATTAAATGACACTTTTATTGTATTACTCTTAATTATTATTCTCTCAATTCAATAATAGTTGTTCACTATACTATTTTGGGATGTCCAACAATGTTTGTCCACTTTATCAAAATCAATGGATAATTTTACACTTAGTTTCTAATTTATCCTTATCATTAATTATATAGTCATTTATGTATTACATTTTTCAAGACATTATATTTATTATATTCAAATAGTGATAAATAGTCTTTTGTTTATAGGTTCTTAAGAAGTGTGCAAAGTAAATAATGGGCATATATTGTTGGACAGAGGAAGTATAAAAGGGTGTTTGGACTGATTAAAAGTTAGTCAAACCTATTATTAAGTCAATTTTATATTTTTGGAAGTGTTTGACGAATATAAAAAACAACTTAAAATAAGTTAGAAAGTGTTTGACAATGTCAAAAATGACTGAAAATAAGTTTAAAACCAAAAGTAGGTCCCCCTACTTTTATTTTTTGACTTAAAAGTCATTTCAATTTGATTTTTTATTTATGACTTAAAAGTTACTCCCTTCGTCCCATTTTATATGTCATACCTTTCTATAAATAGTTAGTCTATAATACTTGTCATTTCGTGAAATCAATGCATAAATTACCATATTGTTCCTTTTTTTACCCTTGTGAGTTATTAGCCTTAAAAATATACATTTGACCAACTTAGAAAAACTAAGTAAATGATTCATGTTCATTGGTTAAATTAATTAATCAAAATAAATTAATTCATATTCATTGATTGAAAACTTGAGTTCCAAAAAAATTAAATAAGGATAGAAGGGTGAAATTACATTATTTCTTAATGCAAGTGCAAAACAAAAAGGTGACATATAAAATGGGACGGAGGAAGTACTTTTTAAGTCAATCCAAACGAACTCTAAGTCATCTAAATATTAAGAACATAATTAGATTATTAATTAAGTACTAATTAATAATAAGAATAAATTAGGGTATTTATCTCTTGATTTTTCAAATTAGGCAAGTATTCTCTCTATTATTTTTATTTGTCTAATATTGACTAGACAGACTCTTAAGGAGTAACAAATAAAATTATAATTTTACCATGTCACATTTTGAATATAATAAATTCAATCCATTGAGAAATAACTATAACTAATAATAATTAATTAGGAACTAAGTGTTATATTATCTCTTAATTTTTTAAACTGGACACTATTTTTGATATAATGGATAAATAAAAATGAAGAAGAAAGTAAGAGATATTTATTTTTAGAGTCGATTTGAATTGACTTTTAGCTTATAAGTTAAAAGATATAAGCTAAGATTTCTAATTTATGACTTATTTTTATAACTTTGGCTTAAAATCAAGTATATTGTGGATAAGTAAAAGTGAACAAAGAGAGGCGAAGGTTTCTTTTATATCAATAGTGTGTCGGGGAGGTTAGAGAAGATGAATTGGATCAAGAGGCGATACTTATGCCTCTTCTTTCTCGATAGAATTTCCATCATTTTCCAGTCTACGACGAACAAAACAAAGATTAGGCACCAAACATGTTCTACCCTTGGCCGCCATCCGTCATTAATAATCTTAATTGACTTGTCAATACTATCTAATTTATTTATTTTTATTTTCCATATGATGTCATTACCCACAGCCAAAACAACGTCATGCATGCATAATATACTTTGGTAGTTATATAAGTACATTTTAAACCAACATGGATTGTCGTACACTGGTGGGAGTGTTTCATCCTTAATCAGAGGTTTCGGATTCGAGCCCTGTTATGGAGAAAATCTTATTGGGAGTGCCACCCCCGAATGAGCCCTGCAGTGCGCGATCCAAATTTAGTCTGAGCTTCAATGTGGGCTCCGAACACCGAATGGAAAACCAAAAAAAAAAGTACATCTTAAAAACATGATTTAAAAAAAAAAAAAAAAAAACTTTTTTCCTTTATAGACTTTAATTATTGTAAACCACCTTGAGAAGAAGGTAACTTAATAGTAGTATTTTTTAATAAATAAAGTACTGAATAAACTTAGAACTCATTGGCTACTACTCTCTTCAATTGCTGTGATAGCTTAACCAAAAAAAAAAAACTCATCATCCTCCATGACTCAACCACCTCTAAAACTAACCAATTCCCTTCTCATTTCCCCCAATTTTTCACTCTCCGCCGCGCACCGCCGCGTCGCCATTGCCGTCGATCTCAGCGACGAGAGTGCCTTCGCCGTTAAATGGGCCGTCCAAAACTACCTCCGTCCAGGAGACGCCGTCATCCTCCTCCACGTCCGACCAACTTCCGTCCTCTACGGTGCAGATTGGGGAAGCATCTCCACCTCCCCTGCTCATAAAATCGAACGAGATTATGAAATTTTCACCAACAATAAAGCGACTGAATTAGCTTTACCTTTAGTAGAAGCGAATGTTCCGTTCAAAATTCACATAGTGAAAGACCGGGATATGAAAGAAAGGCTGTGTTTGGAAGTGGAGAGGTTGAGATTGAGTGCGATGATTATGGGAAGCAGAGGATTTGGGGCTAATGATATCAAGGGAATTATTAGTAAAGGGAAACTTGGGAGTGTTAGTGATTACTGCGTGAAAAACTGTATTTGTCCTGTTGTGGTTGTTAGATACCCACATGAAGATGAATATGGCGACGGAGCAGTGGAGAAGAAGGCGGCGGTTGAGGCTGAACTGCCACCGGTACCGGAGGAGGAGCACGAGTATCATGATGCTGATGATGAGCTAAAAGGTATCTGTTTTAATTTGTTTGATTTGATTCGGAATACAATAGTTAAACTAACTAATGTTCAACTTAAATTCAATACAATTTTTTAGCGTATTATAAATTACAATATTTAATAATACAAATTAAAATAGAGGAATTACAATTTTTATTAGAATTTACAATTATTTCTTTGTGAGTTTTAAGTTATGAGGACTCGCAACAAAAAGGAAATGTTCATAGCGATAGAGGTGACTTAACAATCTAAATTCGACTTTTAAGTTTCTTAACATTAAATTCATTGTAATTTTAAAATAGGTAAGCGATGTGAAATTTGCTACAAATAAAGTGGATTTTCACACATGAAATTTATGTACCGCATTAAAAATAGAAGTACTCCTTTTGTCCCTAATTACTTATCCATTTTGACAAATCAAGAAAAAAATTTACATGTTATACCCTCAATTAATTACTTTGAAAAAGGTAGAACTTTTTGAAAAGCTTAAATTTTTAATTCACCCACTTCATAATTAATAGGGGTAAAATGGTAAAGTCACTATGCCAATTATTATTTTCTTAATAGGTGTACCAATTCAAAAGTGGACAAATAATTAGGAATAGAGGGAGTACTAAGTTTAGATGAATCTGGCATACATATCTTATATATAGGCACATCTCTGTTTATGCTGAAAAACAGAGGTAGTATGGGGGTTCTGTATTAAATATTTGATACAATAACAAAACATGAAGATATTGTTTTCCATAGATCTTTGGCAAAATCATGAATATTTGATACAATAACAATAACCTACTCAATATAGTCTCACAAGTAAAGTATGGAAAAAATAATATGTAAGTAGACTTTACTCCTATTTTATAAAGGTAAAGAGCTTGTTTTCGATTATCACCAGAAATAGCATAGCAAGTCAATTAAGTACTAAACGTTCTTCTCCTTTTTTTTTTTGCAGGTGAATGATCTAGTGCTGTGAAGTAGATGGTTATCTTGATGTCTAGATTTTCTTGCTGCAGGATGTATTTATATTTTATTTATTAATTGCTTAAATTACAAAACAAAAAAATATTTTGAAAATTATGTTAGGGTTTTAAGTATGGCGTGTGAATAAGAAAGGGAATGAAATTAAAATTTGAACAAAGTTCTTTTTGAATGAAACTTTGTCCTTCATAAACGTAAGACAATTAGGGGTCGTTTGATAGAAAAATAAATAATGAAGGGATTAGTAACGCATGGATTAGTAATGCAGGAATTAGTAGTGCATGGTGTATTTTTTATCAAGTGTTTGGTTCATTGCTTTTAACCTCATCTTGTGTTTGGATTAAAATTCTACAAAAAGCTTCTTTCCAATTATACTCTTGCATTATTATGAGATTTTCTATTTTATGTAATTGGTCAAGGTAGATAATTGTCGGACAATATTATATTCTTATGGCCTTCTAACTAGCTAGGAGAAGAACAATTTTGTACGGATACAACTATTATTTGAACGAAGTGCAAAAAATGTGATCTTTGTTGTATAATAGAACAAACACTAATACCTTAATTGAATCAGTCAAGATCAAATCTGTTTATCAAAGTGCTTCTCCGATTGCTCAAGACATCTCTTTTCAACCGAGGAACAAAACAAGATCATTTCGTTCCATTTTTAGTCAAATAGTGAAGGATATTCCATTAGTAATGAAAAAGTGTTGTCATGTTTGCTATTTTCTCACTTGAATTATTTGAGGGTAAACAATTGTTATCTTA
Source organism: Solanum acaule (assembly GCA_036250505.1). NCBI lineage: Eukaryota > Viridiplantae > Streptophyta > Magnoliopsida > Solanales > Solanaceae > Solanum > Solanum acaule. The sequence goes on from JAJOOR010004384.1 coordinate 8,414, forward strand.
ATAAATTAATCACTTAAAAACGTTAATTTTCAATTTAAAATAGATAGACCATCTACTTTAAAATTGAAAAGACGATAAAAATAGTAAAATCGAATAAATCATCTTTACATATAAAAATTGCAAGGTGTAGTTTTAATATGTATGCAATTTATAAATTGTTCAAAATACAAACAATTCGAAACCACATATAAACCAACAAATAAAATATTCAATTAAGATCACAAACGTCATGTGGTGATATATTTGCATTTTCAATTAGTAAATGTTAAACAACTCACATTTTAAATATTGTATTGATATGTATTGTATTTATTTATTAACAAACAACTCTCTCTAAATAATAAAATTTGTAAGCTAATTTATTTAAATAAATATACTAGTACAAATATAAAACATAAAATCAAGAAAATAAATAAAATGATTTGAGGGATATTTTTGTCTTTACATAGATAATCTCATGGTATTAAATCCAATGTATTACTAATACCATCACATGGAAGGTATTAGTAATTCCTCCTATAATACCATGTAGGGTGTATAACTAATCCATAAATTAGTTATACTTGGGCCCAAAAATTTTACCAAACATAATACTAAATAATACAATACATAATACATAAATTATTTCTCCTAATACCTCCTATCAAATGGCCCCTTATTGTATTGTATATGGAAAAACACTTCTAGCTCTTAAAGAGTTGACTGTTGAGATTTGAGAATGACAAATAAATTGAGTGCATAAATTTTTTGGATCAAATATTTTCTTTAATTTTAATTTTGTGACTTTTTTCTAAGTTTTTCGCCTGGAAAATATAATAAAAAAATAATCTAAATATATAACTTATTTTACTATATTTTTTAAAATTTCATACCATTTGAAAAAAATATAAAAATTCCTACTTTACACGATGTATTGGTCAGAAACATCACTTTGTGCCGATATATCGGGACATATGCGATGTATCGAGATGTTACTTTACGCGATGTATCACAGTATCAGGACATTGAGGGATGTATTCGAAACTGAGATGAGATATATCGGGACGGTTTGGGTCGTATTTGAATTCCACCAAATTTAAGAGATTTTTGTAATTTAGAAAAGAATAGAAATATAACATAATTAGCTCTTAATACTATGAGATTTGTGTAAATTCTACTGTAATATAATTCCTATGCGCGTATATACACAAATAATGTGATTTATTCTGTACTAGAGATGAGAAGAATCAGATGAAGACTTCATAGTTGATAAAAAGCTTGGAACACAAGAATATCAATATATTGCCTTGATATTGTCAAAAGCTAGCCTTTTATAAGTGAATAAGAACTACTTAAAAGGTGTGTTTGGTACGAAGAAAAATATTTTTCATGAAAAACAAGTAGATTTCTTTCTTATTTTTTAATATTGGATAAGTAAAAAAAAAAAATTATCCCAAAAATATTTATATGTAATCTAGCTGGTCAAGGGGTGGGGGCATTATGTGGGTGACTTTACTTGAAATGTCACCTATACAAAAAAAAAAAAAAAAAACTCACCCGAAATTAATTGAAGATTTCAAGAGAACAAAAAATCATTATTGAAGGACATTAAATCCCCAATTCAGTAGGCATAGGTAGATTGAGCTCGAAAGATAAAGCAAGTATAAATAGCAGAGAAAAAAATATAGATGAAGTTGCGATTAATAATAATAAGAGGAATTACTTCCCATATTACGTTGTATCAATTTATCATAGTTAAATATTTTAATAAATTATCTATACAAATATATATATATATATAAATAAATATATATATGTGTGTGTGTGTGAACACCACAAATTTAGGTGTAAAAAAAAATTTCCTTCTTTGGTTTCGACTTAACATCAACAAGAGCACACTTTTTTTAATATAATATGAATAACAGATTAAAGACTACGTCGACATATCACATCAAATATTGTGGTCAACTTTTGAGTTACGTACGATCACTCAATAACTTTTTAAAAAAAAACACAAAAGGCCTACAAGATAATTAGCACGCCTTTCACTACACATGTCGTTAAAGCATTAAGGTTAGACAAAAGATTAAAATAATATAATCCTATTCTTAACAACATAACATAAGACGACCAAACAGCAAAACACGTCACCCTTAACATAAAAATGCCTAATTGTACCAAAATATCCTTAATCTTTGTAATCTTAAAGAATCGTCAAATTGAGAAAAACACGATTTTTTTAAAATATAATCCCGTAAATAAAGTCTACCAAGGGTAAAAATGTATGCAAACCTTATCTATCTATTCCTTCGGAGGGTTAAAAGAAACTATTTCAAATAGACTCTGATGCTCAAGAAGAAAACATGAGCGCAAAATGGAGCAACAGATGGCAAGAAAACATTGAAAAACAAGACATGCAGCATTATTTACGTAGTCTGCTATGTACGATGCTCAAAATCTTGTATATCTGCTATGCTTTTTGAAACATTTTTGCCTTGTACAAATCTAAGCTAACATCTAAAGAAATAATGATACAGAATGTACATCCCATTAGAATATCTATACACAAATCCTGTCAACGATTTTCGAGACCTCCACAGGCTTCTCTAAAAAGGCCATTACGAGGCTGTCTTTCCTCCGATTTCAACAAGGGGAAAAATTGGCCATTTCAACCTGAATTTTCTCAAACACCAAAAAAACACTCGTCTAACCTAGGAAAATCAGCCCAACAGCTTCTTTAGACTTAGCAATCTTAGCTGCTTCAGCTATTTTAAGTGCCATCATTGCTTTGTAAGTTGCTAGATCAGCGTTCTCCATCAGCTGCTGCGCCTTCTGTCTCATCCTAACTGCCAAATCCTCCGACTTGTTTGCAGCAGCTTTTGCTTCTTTCACCTTCAGTACTGCATTTTGTTGCTGTACAGCATCTTTCTCTGCAACAACAGCTGTTTTATAATAATTTCATATTAGTCTTCAATCGAATAGAAAACATCAAGATACAAATAGCAAATGCTGTATACAGACTGTTCAGCAAATATAACATTGTTCAACAGTCGTAGGTCCAGCACAAGAAACCTTTGTTTATACACACATACATAGCAAAGACTACTAACATATCTTTGTTTATAGTGAACACAAATTGAGAACTTATGGAAAGAGCTTTTATAGGTTAATATTTCTTTTTAGAAAAGTGGGCAGAGCTTGAAGACATAGCCTCAGAACTTACGAAAAAATTAAACAAGCAGCCATACTAGCCTAGTTAAGCTCAAGCATTAACATGGGCAAGGTTAAAACATGGCATTGGCTATTGCACAGCACTCTAATGTAGAATCTCTCTTAAATTGTTTGCAAGTAATTTCAACTTCCATTAACAGCTTCTTGCAAGTGTCTAGGAGTAAACAGGCAGTACAGATCTCAGTTAGAACAACAAGAATTCTGATATAAATAAAATTAAATACACACCTGGTAGAAAAGGCCGATGTTTGCCTCTACCAGCTTTGCTTCCTTGCCGTTTGAAAGACCTCTTCTTCCGGAAAATAGATTTTGGGATCACTTGAGTTCTCCTTGGCTGGTAACACTGTCAGGAAAAATCATTGTGACCTTCAGATAGCCATAATATGATGTAGATAACCATGGACTGACAATTGTATCGGAATAATGAGAAGGATAATTTATAAAAAGAAAATAACAGATTTTTTTAAGTTTTGCTTAATGAAGAGGAAATGTCAGTGCTAAGTTAAAATCTTTTCTTCTATTTTCATTTTTCTTTTCTTTTTTTAATGAAAAATAAATTTTGTATTCCCCTACAATTATTGTCACAATGTTGCAGCTGGAAATTTCTTTTATAAAATTATGACTTGATTAGAGTTGTAACAGCAATCAATAAAGCATCTTTTATATTCTTTTGCTTGCTCATAAACCAGTCACGTCCAGTAAACACCACTTGGTGAAAATGTTGTTTTTTTTATACAGTTAACCCATTCACACCCCCACCCATGAGCCCACTAGTAGCCCTTTTCAGTTTGCTCCTTGGTGACTCAAACCCCACCTCCAGGGTTGGCAGTGGAAGGTACTTACCACTAAGCTATTGCTACCCTGTCAGATTGGAGACCAATTCTTCGTTACAACCCATCACATCCTCAACAGAGAATGTGGATGCAAATCTCAAGTCACTTATCACATTTATTCTATAATTATAATACCAAAGGGACATATTAATTCATCCTGATGGTATTGCAGTATCTGTCATTCATAAAAAAGAGAAGAACAATTGGTCATCTAGATAACACAAACACATTATAGAACAAAAGAAGCTTTTGTCACTTCTCCACAAATTGCTTTACCTAGGAGAGATGAGGATGTATATCAACTTCTTTCAGGAGAATTAAACAGAAACTATACTCCATGCAGAAAAAACTTGATAGTAGTCAGAAGACAAGTGTATAATCAATTTTACTTCAATTCAAGATCTAGAATACAATTGCTTCCAATATTGTCATTAAGAAAAATGTTTCTATTGAATCATATCACTTTTACCTGGAAAAATTTTATCAGGGAAGACCGGTTTTGCTTCCTCTTTTTCAACCAGTAATTATACACAGCCTCTACAATCTCTTTCTTTTCCTTATTCGGGCAACTACTAACAGCAGCTTTCTCATCAGAGTAATCATCTGGATTACAGTAGAAGCCTTTCTCAAAATTATCAATCAGCAACTCAAAGCTGTCAGCTGAAAGGTGATCATTTTCCAGACAAGGCTTATCATTAAAGTTTCTCAGCCATTCTTCATCATCATCATCCATGTCATAGTTAGGTGTACTCCTTGCTAATGCCCTTGCTAGTTCATCATCTTTAACAGTGATGTAAGAAACTGGCCGGGCAAACTCGGGAGGATTGCTCTCTGCATAGCCTGAGACTTCACGTACACCAGGAACAGGAATGATGCTCACCGCAGGGGGCTGTACATTGCGATCAGAACATCCTTTGTAAAGTTCCTTGAAAATCAACCAGTCTTGCCTAATTGGAAACTCTAACTTCCAACCATTATCCCCAACCCATATTATGTCATGAGTTACACGGTTGGAACTACATGGCCTCATCACTTTTTCAGTAGTAAGATTAAATCTCCTCACACCACCTATCTTCACTGCTAGAATCCATTGTTTAGCAGCAGAAAGTTCCATACCAATGACGGCGCCTTCTTCTCTGTAACACTTCTCTGGTTCAATAACCAATACGTTTGCCGAACAACTCGTTGACTCTATATTCTGTGTCAATCCCACCAAAGCAGATTTTAGTTCTTTGACGCTTGGCGTGGAAGTTTTCTGTCGTGAACTTCTAAGCTCATAATGAGGTGTCCGAGAGGAAAATCGGAGGCCATCACGTCTGAACCTTAACCTGTCAGAAGTCAAAACACCAGTGGCATTCTGTGTGCCAAAGGAAGAATGTCTGCCTCTCATTGACCTCAATGAGCTTCTCCTCTTCTGGATATTACGACTGTTCCTTGGCTGCAAGTGCCGGGCAGCTAATTTAGGAAGACCAACAGTTGGGTTAATCACTTCAATCTTTTTAGAATCATATGCTCCAGGTGCAACTACATCCAATCCAGACTGAGTATTCACATCCAATTCAGACTGAGTTACTGGGGTGAGGCAAGATACAATCTCCTTGTCATTAGTCACCGTAACTTCATCAATGGCAACTGTAGGCTGCATGACTAATGCATATGACATGGGAACAAATCTGAGAAGCAAGCTTGAGTGCAGGTATAAAAAGAAACACGGGACTGTAGAAAAGTCCAGAGTAAAAACAGGAACTGAACACCTGACGCCAGAGATAACACAAGCTCCAGTTTTGATTTTCCTGGGAGTCTGATCCTAAGTTCCAGAAACAGGAAAAACAACAATATCAGCCACAAACTCCCTAAGATTAAGACATCAAAGAAACAAAAGAGAATGGGAAAAATAAAGGATGAGGCCCAATAGTAACAAAAGATGACTGATTTACCTTGAAGAGGAGGATTCCTTGGAATGAATAAACGTCCCTCAGGGGTTTTGAGTTGATGAATCCAAAGATTTGCTGCAAACTAACAGTCGACCTCCTCAAATACATTAAAATGCAATTCAAAAGGCAGGAAACCCAATTACCGCTTCCATATGATGTATTTACAATAACAATGCCACTTGAAACTTGGCCATCTTCAGATTTACACGAATCCTTAGCATAGGCTGATCTAACTTTTTTCTTCCTTACAAATTGCTTGCCATACCTCCTAACATCTGTTAACACTTTCCCTTTCACAGAATCATAACTTTTCAAGTCCACCCTTTTCCTCTTCCTCGTATATACAAGTCCCCACATCCGATCTATATTGCTATTCGGACTAATGGTCTCCACCACAGGTGCCTCTGGTGACTCCAGTTCATCCATAGACTTACTATCTACATCAATATCCATTTCATCAGCTTCAAGGTTCAGAGCAACTTCCTTCTTAAGCCACCCGTTTTTCTTGCACCTAGTGGCATCAGCAGCACCACCACCACCTACATTGTCAAGAAGCCCAATCCACTCATCCCTATGCTTTGCCCGCTTAGCCTCACCTGGAGTTGACAACCTCCGCCCTGACCTCAAAACCCTTGTCCCAAAAATCCTTGTAGTTCTTCTCATCCCACCAACCGAAGGCATAAGTGCACGCACCTCAAAAGGCAGTACCCCTGCCCTCGAACCAATTTCCCCCCCTATTTCACTGTTTTTCCCACCCCAACAAAATAAGGTTGGTACTAAAGATTGTTTTTTTTTTTCTGTTTCACTGCTGTTTCGACCAAAACTTACAGTATCATAGAGACCCTTAACCGCAAATTCTCACACATGCAAGCCGAAAGTTGTTTTCATTAAAATTAATCTGTTCTTAAATCCCATGTTCAGCAAATACCCAGAATATTCCTCCTTACTGGAAACCCAATTTAAAGTCCAACTCGACCAATTTTCAATTTTTACATCAACTCCTGTTCTTTTCCCAAATAACCTCAAAAATTGCAAAGTAACCGACGCAACTCCTTCTTAACCGGTAAAGAACCCAAAATTGAAAATCCACTTCAGTTCTAATTAGATTCAAATGCCTTCACTTCCAACGGCACCGTAAACTGGTCAAACTGCACCGAGTAGCGATGAACAAACAAAAAATCATCAAAAAAAATAATTAAAAAACAAAAACCCATATCAGATAAACGAAAAGGGTACCCGTTTCCACTTTCTTCAACCAAAAAAAATTGATCTTCAAGATTTCCAAGAAAAAAGATTTAAAATACCTGTAACTGCGGAGAAAACCGATCGTCTTCGTGAAAGTTCCAGTGAAGAAGAAAGACTTAGAAAGAGAATTTAGAGAGAGAAACATAAAGTCTAAAGAGATAAAAGGCGGTGAGTGATCGACGATTGGAGTGAGCAAAAAAGGGGCAGTTTAGGCGTCGGCGTTCAAATACAGAGAACAGAGAAGAGTTGAGTTCACGATTAAAAATTAGGGTTCTCTCTGTTACAATTTTGTCCCTTCTCAACTTGAACCCCGTAATGTTTTCAAAATTTCAGTTTTACCCCCTATTTTGATGTTTTAAATATTACAACGTGCCCCTCAAATGTTTTTATAAATTGCAAATTTAGTACCTGTAAGATATTTTATTATTTTTTGCTGGAACCCACACGAAGACACACAGACTGACACACCATACATAGTAGCAGTAGAAGAGTCCTTTTCCTTTTTGTTTTTGTTTTTTCCAATTATACCCTTTTTGTTTTCCCTCTTCTTTTTTTCTCCACCTTAATTTTTTGGCGGGTTCAAGGAATATGTCTCACTTAAATTTTATTTAATTAAGGAAAAACTATTTATAATTAGAGTTATTTAGAGATACATAGAATTTCCTCCGTCCCATTTTATATGTCACTTTTTTACTTTACACTTGCATTAGAAAATGATATAATTTTATCCTTCTATCCTTATTTAATTCTTTTGAAACTCAAGTTTTCAATCAATGAATATGAATTAAATTATTTTGATTAATTAATTAACCAATGAACATGAATCATTTACTTAGCTTTTCTAAGTTGATCAAATGTATATTTTCAAGGCTAATAACTCACAAGGGTAAAAAAGGAACAATCTGGTAATTTATACATTAATTTTATGAAATGACAAATATTATAGACTAACTATTTATAGGAAGGAATGACATATAAAATGGAATGGACGGAGTACTTTATTACCATATACTAATATATTGTTTTTATTTGTATTTTCAAATAAATACATATCTTATTATTAATTAAGATTTTTTAATCATATATTAAGAAAGATATGTCTCCCCAAATTAAAGTTTTCATGTCAATCAACTCTCTCTCTTTCATCAACCTCTTATCTCACGTCCTCTGCTATTATTCTATGTCTTCCTCTCTTGTTTTAGACCGTGATTTTCATTATTAAACCTTTAAAAATCATATATGGAAGAATAGTATTATAAATTGAGGTTTGTGTCTATTTAATCATTCTTTTAAAGTCATGTATTTGCGATAGATTTCAATTTTTATTTTATCTTCGAGTTTTCAATTTAAGTTAAACTTTTTTGAGTTTAGGATTTTCTTAATTTATTTTCATGGCTAACAAGAAGATAGGTAATAGATGAACCCCGGCGGAACCACCCCCCACCCCCTCCTCCACTGTCCTCCGTCTCTTCTCCACTCATGTCTCCAATGAAGAATCGTTAGTGACACCTTATCCTTCCCTTTGACTCCAACAACGTTGACGATGAGTCACAGATACAGAGCAATGTTGCTCACAACAACAAATCAAAAGGTGGAACAAACACCGTCATGGTTAGATGTTAGACCAAAAAAACGTAATCGAAAAAATTTAGTATTAGTTTGTTTATCATTTTTTCTACTTCGAAGCTTATTGTTGATTGAAAATAAATTGTTTGTGGAAACAATAAGCGGAGATTCACATGTAACTATTACATTAGTGATCAACATGGATTGTGGTGCACTAATGGGAGTGCTTCACCCTTAACTAGAGGTCTCGGGTTCAAGCCCTGGGTATGGAGAAAATTCTATTGGGAGCGCCATCCCCGAATGGGCCCTGCAGAGCGTGATCCGGATTTAGTTGGAGCTCCAATGTGGGCTCTGGACACCGGATGGAAAACCAAAAAAAAAAACTATTACATTAGTGATGTATATTGCACATTATTGAGTTAAGATTATATGCAGCTAATTTTTATTAGTGTATTTGATTAAGTGTATATGGATACATATGTATTGGACATTTATGCATTTATCTAGCTAACACATTATTGAGTTAAGATTTTATGTACTTAATTTGTATCGATGTATCTAATTAAGTGTATGTGTATCTGACACTTAATTATGCATGTACTTGACATTAATTGATATGTTTAGATACATGTATTTGAACGAGGCAGCAGATACATGAATGAGACCAAAAGTATGATAAAGAACATAATATTGCAAACTAACATGAAAGTAACTAGCTACTAATATAGTGAAATTTGTGTAAGTTACCCTTTAATTAATACCCATTTTATATTTTATACAAATATTTAGTTTTGGTCCAAAATGCTTTATTGTTTTGCTTTTTACGTTTATGAATTCAGACTCATATAATTAAAATTTTAATATATGTTCTATCATATATGACTGAAACTAAGTATACACGATTTTTTTTAAAATATATAAAATGATTTTGTTAGATTTGTTAGTGTTTTAGCAAATTGATTATTAGAATTTGTTCTTTATAACATATAAAATTTATGTTACAAACCTGAGCTTATTTAGAATAAATTTGAGTGTTGGATTATTGAAATTTTGAAAAACAAAAAGTTGGCAAAACAAATTTAGACACACATGATTGAAATTTAAGACAATTTCTACATACATTTTACTATTTTAGTCATATGATTGAAATCAAACGCAAATTTTAATCTCAATCGTATATATAAGGATGTTCCCAAAAAATTATTAACTTGTAAAAACTAAATTACAAAACAAACACAAGTTAAATGATGACTCCAAAATGGATATTTATGCACTTATCACTGGATGGAAGTAATAAATAATTTTTTTTACGTTTATACCAAAAACAAAATTACTTCCTTCATTTTGATTTATGTGATGATACTTGATTGGACATTAAAAAAAAATTGAAACTACTAATCTAAGAACATAATTACTTATGCACTTGAGCTGAAGTCTTTTGGAAACACTCTCTCCCTTCACGAGACAATGATAAGGTCTACGTTCACTTTAATCTTTTCAGACCTCATTCAATGAAATTTTACTGAATATATTGTTATTGTTATAATCTAAAATAAGTCAATAGATAAATTTACGAGTTACGTCAACTAGTGGGTTTCATTTTCTTAAAACGATCAGACCAGCAGGTATTTGTCACAACTCACATAATGTTTTTCCGTTTCTCAACTAATAGTCAACATATTAATGAAGGTCAAAGTCTCTATTCCTGGATTATTATTTTTTACCTACTCCTTACACAAGTGTGTGCCAGGAGTAACGTACCTAAATTTTTTCATAAAAATGATGTCAACTTTGAGTAGTTTTTTGTCGCTTCCCTTTATTTCAGAATGGTTTTAAAAAAGTCTCTTTGACCAAAAGATTCAACATTTCACTAAGAAAGTGGATCTGAAGAGGGTAGTGAATACGAAACTTTACCCTACCTTGTGAAGGCAAAGATAATGTTTCCAATAGACCCCTCGGCTCAAGATAAAACAACCACATCTCAACATCCAATTTCGGAAACAATGAACTTCTTATTGTATCCAGAAAGATGATTCAAGAAATATGAAACTGTTATGGTACGTCGCTTGCACATATGAGGCTAGCAAATACTACCACACAACTATATTGTCCTTAAAACATAGTAATTCAATAACAGCTAAAGCATAGAACTGAAATCTGGATACCGACAGGCACAGGTCGACTGAAGTTTGCAAGTGCAGGCTGCCTTGCTGATCTTCCTGGGAAACTAAAACTAGAGGGGTAGGGGGAAGGGACGAATTTCCCTAATTAAAATACTTGTTCAAACACTGAAACAGGAGGACCACGTTAAAGTATCTTAAGTTAAATACTGTGATCCTCAAATCACACCAAGTGTTCCCTCACTCCGGGTCCTGCGCATAGACAGGTCAGGTCTGAAGCTAAGAAGTTTGCTGCTGAAGTCATAGACCTGTTGTCGTGTGGTAGTTTTAGTTCCAATAGGGGGCAGGCGGGCAGTGGGTCTACTCTTGGATGGTTTTGTTGAGGTCATTTTTTGACTTTTACGACCATGTGTTGATGAAGATGATGCTTTGTGTGTGACAACACCATGGCTTGCCTTCCGCATAGCCTTGACCGGCTTGAGACCTCGATCAAGCTGATGAGCACCAACAGCTAATCTAGCAGATCTGTCTGCTGTGTCCTTCACCTTGACAGGTTTTCTGTTGAAGTAAATGAGATTCGGAAGAAGGCCTTGAAGATTCTTTTTCAGTTGTTCATCACCAACATTCTTCTGGGCAGGGTTCCCTTCCAGGCTGATTGCTTGTAAAGAACCATAATTAGCTGCAAGTTGGCCCAAACATTTGGCTGTAGATATTTTGTTGAATCTCAAATCCAGGACATTCAATTTTAGGAGGCGGTGAAGACCCTCAACCTCACTGATTTTATTCCCAGCTAGGTACAGCTCTTTCAAGGAAGAACATGAAGCAAGACCTACAGGCCAAATTGTCCATAGTAGAAGTAATTTAGCTCAATTATAATCTATTAACTTATAAGGATGAAGAACATAAAGGGAAAAATCTGGATAAACGAAAGAAAGGTAACTTAAAGCTAACATATGGAGAAATTATATCGCCTCTCAGCGCCGACTTTGAATGGGTATATTTGACTCAACACACTTGATAAGAAGAGAGATGAATGATACATTGTTATTTGTACTTAGGTAATAATGTGCCACACAGATGAGGCCATAAATTAGAGAATCTTCACCAACTTGAAAGGAAATTGAACTGTTCATTCTGAACTAGGTGATAATGAGTTCTGAGGGTTTTATAATTAAAAAAAAGAGGGTTAATGATAGTCACTTACTTACTTTTTGAGTGTATTGATATAAAAATGAGGAGCAGAAAACAGTATATAGAAGTAAATAACTGATCCTATGGCATATCTGGCTTGTTCTGTTGTATAACATGTACTGTTCTGTTCACTAGCAAAGTGGCCAGTACTTTAGATGACCTGAAAAGGGATGGTTTGCAACTAATTTGAGATGGAAGCAGTATATAGCTAGCTAGTAAGATATTAATTTAGTTTTATTAAGTTGAATTGCCAACTTTGATTACTGAGAGAATAAAGAAGATTTTAGTAAATGGATCAAAGCATCACCTCTAAGCTCTTTCTTTCACAGAAGTGTATATTAATTGCAAGAACACTCTAAAGAAAAATAAAAGTCAAGTCTTAAGAAAATCCACAAACAAAGATGATTTAGCAAAGAACCAGTTAAGTCACGCTATAAATGTGGCTAAACTTGTAAGGCATTTTCAGTTTATTTTAACATTCATATAGAGTTGTTACTGCACCAGATCTGGGAGGGGTTATGCATACATACAACTAACAAGACTTGTCAAGTTCATATGGGGTACAGATTTCTCCACTCATCATGATATAAGAATTATTCCTTGAAGTTCCTCAAACTGCAAAAGCATCCTTTGAAGTGGAAAATTTCTAAAAAGTTGCATGATCATTCACTTAGATGAATAAAGAACTTCCTCTATAAACTTAATGACCAGTTATTAGGACTTCAAGAGATAATGGTGTCTACATCAAGGAATTCTACCAACAATGTCGTAGTGCATCTTGAAAAAAATCATACCATGTCCAATCCTCACTAGTCGATTGTAGCTCAGGTCAAGAACACGAAGTCGTGTAAGTTCACGCAATCCTTCAATAACTGAGATACTGTTCCTGGACAAATTCAGAATATGAAGCCCTCGAGGGAGAGCACCAGCAGTTATCCTCACTGGGAAAAAAATAGAAGCGAGAAAATAAACTGTCAGTTCTAATTATATGAAGACTTGGAGGAGGAAAAAGTGAACTCAAGCCAGCGGAATAGAATGTATGAGATACAAACCTATGGAATTCCCTGATAAGTTAAGTGCTCTCAAACTCACAAAAGCACTGAGAAATGGAATCACAACCAACCCATGATTTATCATCTGAGCTGATGTGGCATTGGCACTCAATGAAGAGATATATTTCTTTATACTTTCTGCACCAGGTATGACCTTACCATCCAACTTTGCAACAGGAGAAGCATCCAAGACAGCTTTACCTTTTTGCACTTCAGGACCATTCTCAGGAACAGAAAAGTCATCTGTTTCTTCAAATCTGCCGCAATGCTGAAGGTCTGTAACCCACTCCTCAATACGTTTTGTCTTAAAATCATTGCCTGTCAGTTCATTCCACCGGCAAAATGTAGATTCTCCATTAACATGCCTCTTCAAGTTAACCTCATCCATCCCAGGTAGTATCCAGTCTTTGGCTGAGCCAACATAGTTATATGTATCAAAATTCTCATCCGGTGGGGTTTCATCATTACCTTTTCCATTATTATGTAAACTATCTTCCTTTTCATGTTTCATCACCTTGTTTGCTACCTCATCCACAAAATGTTCTTTCCGTCTTGCATCTAAAATGTTCAAGTCCTCAGCAGATCTGGAGTGATGGCAGTTGCGGCTAAATTGTCGACCTGGGGAATGAATGTTAGGCAATGAACTTGATTTTACAATACAAGGAGAAGTACGAGGTGAACAGTCACCAGACTCATTTGCACTAGACAACTGAACCTCATAGTTCTCCTGTCCCTCTTTTTCTGACTCTTTTGCATCTCCAATTTGAACGGAATCAGAGGGTCCAGCTTTGTGAAATAAACCAAGCAAGCTGATATTAAATTCCTTCCCATCATCTGCAGTTGCTGATCCGCATTGATCATCTGATTCATAACAAGAATATCTACCACTCTCATGCTCTGAGTTATTGCCACTGGCAACTCTTCCTTCCAAATGTATACTACTACCCAAAGATAAACTTTTCCTCATCTGTGCACTGTTATGTATGACTTCACGTTCAGTATTAGATTTGCTCTTTAATTCGTCAGATTTATAATCATGCTCTAAGCGAGAAGAATCTGAAGCATGATCCGCATAGTTCTCGAGAGCATCTCCATCCGCCGCACATGATGCACTAGTTGTGGACAAGTAAGCAAAATCCTTCATGGTGTGATTCTGTGAACAATCTTCAAGTCTTTTATGCATTGCTTCAGCAGATAGTTGAACTGTTTTCTGATTATAGAGGAACATAGAATCAGCAACATTTTAAAATTATGCAAGCAAGGAAAAGTAATATGTGCATAACATCCAAAATATTTATTTTCTAACCTTTTGCCTGTGGGAATGGATGTGAGCTGGGAAGCATGAAAACTTAAACATCTTTAAAAAGAAAAAGAAATTGGGTTCACATGAGATTTAATCACTTTCGAGATATTGAAGAGCTCTAATATTCTAATATTTTTCTAAACTGGTAATCTGTAAAATTTCAGCAAAATAAGGTCACATGACTGAGGGACTTAGCACAGGGCAATCTTAGCCATAATCAAGTGTGAGCCCTGCTGAGACACGGCACAATCTCCAGATATGTGATGATCTTGACCTCCTCAAAACACATAGTAAAATCACCCTCTCGTTCTTGCCCCACACCCACTTAGAGGTGCGAGAGAAGCAGGAAGTTTTTATAGCGGCCAGACTGGAAGAAGATAATCAAAATCTAAAAGAACCCAATGATTGCTACGCCTCAAAGATACCAACCTGTTAAAAAGGAAAAAATAAACAAACCGAAACTGTGATGAACAAAGGATTAAAATCAAGAAATGAGCAATATACCATGTCAGAAAGTTCAAAATCTATATGGTCTAATGAAATACGATATTTGATTATGTATGCTACTTACAGATCCCTATTCCCTTTTCCTTTAGTTCTCTAAATTCATGTAATAGACACCAGGTACCCTCAATCATTTTCATCACAACAACATACCCGATGTAATTTCACAAGTGGGGTCTGGGGAGTGGGGAGGGAGGAGTGTACACAGAGCTTACCCCTACCTTGGGAGGTAGAGGTTGTTTCCGATATCCCTCGGCTCAAGGAACCCTCAATGATTTTCATTCCAATACAAAATAAAATCAAATGGAGTAGAACTTCACTAAGGCAGATATAAATCTCACCAGGCTCAGATCCATAGAACATTGAATAAGGTTCTCTAAGGTAGGCATATCTTGGCAGTATAATTCAAGATTGGAAACAAAACAGAGTTCAGCAAAAGAGGCTGCCACATAAATTACCAAACGAGAGTGATTCTACATGTATTTTTTTCCAATAAAAAACTAAATAACAGTACAAGGCATGGCCGCATTTAGCGCACCATGAAATCAAACAACAACCACTTCCTATAAATTCTTCTAACATCTCCAATTCAAGTAATAGCAAAAGTTTAATTGTATACCATGATTATCCAGATAAATTACTAGACAACAACATCAAAGCCCAAGAAACATATCAATACTGCATCAACAACTTCTACTACCACACCTAACTCCCAAACTAGCTGGGGTCCCTATATGAATCCTCAAAATCTCTACTCCATTTTGACCAAGTTCAATCCATTCAACATCTATATCAATATAAACAATTCTTCTAACATCTCCAATTCAAGTAATAGCAAAAGTTTGAATTGTATACCATGGTTTTCCCGATTAAATTACTAGACAACAACATTAAAGCCCAGAAAACATATCAATACACCATCAACAGCTACTACTACTGGTGGTCCAGACACCACGGTCATCACAAAAAAAAAAAAAACTACTACTACTACGCCTAAATCCCAAACAAGTTGGGATCCACTATATGTTATCCTCAAAACCTATTCGACCCAATTTCTATTCAGTTAACATCTATTACAAAATCCACACCTTCAAACTCATAAATTCTTCTAACATCTTCAATTCTAGTAATTGCAAAAGTTTGAATTGTATACCATGGTTTTCCAGATTAAATTACTAGACAACATCATCAAAGCTCAAGAACCATATCAATACAACATCATCCACAACCACAACAACAACAACTACTATTACTACTATGCCTAAATCCCAAACAAGTTGGAGATCCGCTATATGAATCCTCAAAATCTATTCTACACGGTTTTGACCAATTTCAACCCAGTTAACATCTATATCAAACTCATAAATTCTTCTAACATCTTCAATTCAAGTAATAGCAAATGTTTGAATTGTATACCATGGTCTTCCAATTATATTTGTAGACAACATCATCAAATCCCAGAAAACATATCAATACACCATCAACGATAACTATTACTACTACGCCTAAATCCCAAACAAGCTGGAATCCGCTATATGAATCCTCAAAATCTATTCTACCCAATTTCGACTCATTTCAATCCATTCCACATCTATATCAAAATACACACCTTCAAAACCATAAAAACAAGCAAACCCCAATTCACAACTTCCATTAATCAAACTTCTCATACAACAACACATTCATCCCACCAAAAGAAAAACAAAAAAAAAAAACAGAAGGAAAACAAGATTCAAAGATCTAACCTTCTACTAGCCAGCTTTACTTTTACGTATCTGAACTGAAAATTAACAAAGAAGGAACAATTATTATTTTTTTAGTTTTTTTTGTGGCTTTGAACGAGTAACAAGAAGAACAACAATAATGGCAGCAGCAACAACAACCCTACAACTAAATTGTGAAAAAAGTGTTTGGCTAAGAATTTATAGCTCCATTGAACGGCACCTGATTTTTTTCAACTAACTTTATTATTATTTTTGTTGATTTAACAAATAAGCTTGGAATATATTCTGTGGTATATTATTATTATTATTATTATTATTACATAAATATGTCCTTTCACTTAATCTTATTTTATATTTATGAATTTTAATTTTGGTGTGCATAAGTAGACACTCAAACTTGTATAAAGTTGAACAAATAGACATATCCTACTTGATAATTTACGCCCTACATAGTGTTCTAGGTGTGTTACATTAGAACTTTTGATACAAATGATAGACAAATTAATGACACATTTATTTATTATGGTTATATATATATATTATTGATAAGTAAGAAAAAGAAAAAAAAAACTATTTTAAAATTTTTTATTGGTGACCACTAAAAATAGAATTTTGAGATAGGATTTTATGACCACTTATAAAAAGGGAAGGAGTATTCCTCTAATTGTACGGTTGTGATTTTATATAAATGTGACAGTTTAATAATAGCCGTTCGATTTGTTTGAAATCAATCGGCTTTTAAGTTGGTGATTCATACCGACTTTTGACCTAATTAAAAGAACGCTTTGAAGCTAATTAAAGCCAAATTAATTATTACTGTCCCTTGCATAATACGTGTCAACTATCTTCTTCTTTTTCCGAGATTTAATTTAATTAATTTTTTGAGTTAATTTAATATTTAAAAATTATATGAAAAGTATCATAAATTATGATTTTTTTCATTGAAAAATATATCTTAAATTATTAATCAAAATTTATGTATTTTGATTTTTGAAAAATAAAATGTGTCAAAATATTTCCGGAGGAAAGGAGTATTATGCTTGTGAGTTGCGATTACATATTTTGATAATTTGATCTTATTGTGTCATATAAATTACTTCTTTGTCTTATTTTGCTCCATGCTATTTAACCAATATTTGATTACTAGTATTAATTTGATACCAGAAAATATTAAATTAAATATTTAAATCATTTATCCCACATCTAATGTGAGATAAGTAATACTAGGATTAGTTAAACATATTCAAGTTGATTGATATCTAAAGTTTGGTTCAATGTGGGGTATGGCTGTTTATCGAATGAATTGAAAGGATACTTATGCTTAATGATTTGATTTATCGAATATTAATTTTTAAATATATTAATTTGTTAGCTAATTATTAAGATATTTGTTAGTTTGGTATCGGGTAAGTAATTATCAGCGGTTGATGAACGATGTATTAGTTCAATCATTTCACGTTCCTTTTTTACACTTTTACTTATCATTATATTGATCTCCAATCAAACAAAATGATTTTTCTATCTCTACTTTAACTGATAATTATGTAGCCGTAAATCACAATGATAAATACATAAAAACCTAAAATTTGAGTGTGCATAAACACAAACATTTATTTAACAAATATTCATCTGCACAACAACTAATATTTCAAGAGTAAAATATATTTCAAATATACAAAAAAAAAAATTATAAATAAGAAGTGAAAATCGCACATTATGATCAGAAAAGCTAGCTAGTAGACCAATAAGAAATCTAACTCACAAATATGTATCGAGTCACATAAGGAGCGGAAAAATATTAAATGTGATTTTAGATTTAATAATATGTACTTTATATATCAAGGGGTAAAAATGTAAGTAGATAATTCTTAATGGGTTAACGGTTTATCCAGTAAAGAATTTAAGTAATCGGCCCGCACACTAATAAATCGTTAATTATAAAATTTTAATTTGTTCACCAATCATAATTTGATAACTCAATACCAATAAGTCAATTTCGCAATTGACTTATCGATTGCAGTTCAATTTTGAACAATCCTAATTGCAAGGCTAAACTTCCGACCAAAAAGAACTAAGATATCTAAAATTAACTTTAGCAAGTCAAAATTCAAATGTGAATGCCTGAAGTTTATAAAACTTCATGTTTTTTAAGTTGATTTTAAAGTGATTAAATTTTAATCATAATAATTACAAACTAAACTAGGTCTAGATTCTGAAATTACATATATGTGCACTATCCAGTTCCTTCCAACCTTTCACACTTTTGTATTGGGGCATATGTGTATCTTCTTTTTCATATTAATTTCTAACCATCTTTGTTTCACTTTTTTCATTTTGTCCTACACCATAATTACTCTAAATTTGCCGTAGATATCTTTATTTATTGTAATCATATCTTTTTTAATGTGTCAACTCACAATATTTTCATTTTTGCAACTTTCAGCTTCTAGAAATGAGAGTTCTTAATTTAGTAACTAACACTTCGCCCCATATAACATAGCTTGTCTAACCATCACTATGTAAAATTTGCCTTTAAATTATTGTGACATGCAACTTCTTACCACACAAGTCTCTGAGTACTTACCACACATGTCTCTGAGTGTGAGCCTCCATTATATCTCATCCACTCTGCACCAATACAGTGTGTGGCATCATCGTCAATCTCACTATTTTCTTGGATATATAATAAACTCAATTACTTGAAACTCTCTCTCTCTTTTGGATGACCCGTGTGTCAAGCCTCACTTCCACGCACAGCCTCATGTGTTATGTTACTAAATTTGCACTCCAAGTATTATATATTTGTCCTACTCAATCTGAATAATTAGACTCCATAATTTATCTTCAAACGTTTTAACTCCATCACAAATCTTATCAATCAAAACTATGTCATCCATAAATAACACATACATAATACCTTTTTTGAATTTACCACATCAATACATCCACCATCAAAGTAAAAGATAACTAGCTAAGAATTAATCCTTAATGCAACCTATCATAACTGAAAACATCTAGAACTTCTTTACTCTCATGTTCGTTTCCTCTCCGTTTATGTTTGTCGTGATGGGGCAGGGGAAGATTTCCCTCTACAGTAAAAGGAAAGTTCTATGAAGAAAAGGAAAAGGAAAAAGCAGCCAAAAATGTTGTTTTCTGAGATAGATAGATTCAAGAATTTAAATGTTTTTTTCTCAAGTTTCATAATATTTTTTTCCCGAACATGTGTTTTTAGGCTAGAATATCTTCAACGTCAACAAAAAAATATTCTCATAGGAAATATTTTTATTATAAAAAAATCATTGAATCAAATCCATCCATATATATAATAGTAAGTGTCAATTAGCTTGTTAGTCAATTGACATTTTTATAGGTGTTAGAAATGTAAACTCCATGAAAGGAGAGTAATTACAACAGCATTTCAGAGAGAAATTGAGAGAAAAGAAGGAAGCATGTATTGAATGAATTCATCTGTTACATTGAATGTAGACATAATGCTCTATTTATAGGCAACAGTCTTAACAACTCTTTTGTAACTACCTATATGACAGCTCACTGTTGATGTGAGGCCAAAATACATATTTTTAATTATTATTTGCTTCACATTTATTATTTATTTTTTTCCTTTTTGAGCATGAATTTTATGAATTGTGCTAAATAATATATTTTATTTGTAGGATTAAATTGGTGGAAAAATAAAGAAGTTTAGAGTTAAAACGAATTAAAGATGAAAGGTTGAAAAAGAAAATCAAGCATGCAGCTTAATAAATTAAATTAAATAAAATAATATATTCATATTTAAGGCAATTGGCGGCTGATCAAATATCAAATTTCCAATTTGCTGTACACGTGGTACCTAAAGAAGACACTCAAAATTATTGAGGCGGCGAACAGTGGGAAACCGAAAAGTAAAAATACGTGGAAAACCAATTTAATTGGATTTTGATTTCCTAATTTTTCTTGAACTCAATTATTTTATTTAGGATTTTCTATATCTATAAATAATCCATAGAAATAATTATTTCTGGGGGAGAGATCATTGTTAGGAGATAAGTTTTAGGGTTCTTTTCTTCTTCTTATTTTGGGGTTAGATTTTATTATTTTTGTTCTAGTTTTTAGCTTGGGAGATTAATTTACAACTTTAGCAATTATTGATTTCCTAAGTTCGTTTTGAAGATTTTGACTTTGCAATTCAAGTTGAGATTCTGAGTTTATTCTTCTCATTACGTAAGTTCATGATTTCTTCATCTAAAAATATGAATTGTGTTCTTGTTATTATGGTAACTAAATCCACAACTAGGATTGTGGAAACCATGAACGACTAACAACATATGAATAGTAACTAAGTAATTCTTGAATAGTATTATTGCATGCATTGATAATTCTTTCATTTAGAAGTCTTTTTAACGGTGGCCAACGCCAGAACTCGCTTTGTTGCTACTTGCCGAACCAAGGAGGTAGTTAATAAGAAAAGAATTATCAACATAGATTTAGTGTGATACTATCTAATAGTCTAGTGTCAATTGGTGCGAGGGTGAAAACTAAGTCATACATTGATGTGATGTCTAATATGAGGTAAAGGTAAGGGTTAGTAAATTATACATACGTAGCTGGACCAAGGTGCGGGGTGAAATTCTCTAGTTGCCGGACCAAGGATTTAGAGATACCTAACTTATCACTTTGCATGTGATACACTAGGAAAGGATTGCTATTACTAGAATTACCGCGTTATGAGCTTATGGGGAACACGTACACCCTAGTTACTTTCTCATCTTGATAACAACTAAAGTTTGAATCTTGCTCATTGATTACTTACA
>JAJOOR010004385.1:0-22440 GCA_036250505.1 Solanum acaule
GGTGAATTACTTAGATTGTAATGATGCTATACCTAATGTGTTGTTGTGGTGTTGATGACCTAGTTTCCTCATCCTTAACCCTCTACACTTGAATTAGCTATGAAGTATGTATGTATGTTATGGTATGATTGCTATATGATTCAAAGGTGGTCCTCATGATTATAGTGTAATGTAAAGTGAAAGGTTTACTCACTTGCTAAGTGTTTCTAAAGTGTAAGGATTGTTACTCACTTATGAACACATATGAGCTGTTATGGTAAGATGTCTACATAAGAGTCTAGTAAAGGCTAATGTGAACTTATGTGATGACTAAAGATGATTACAAAAGGGAATTAGATGCTTAGCACCGAAAGGGTATGTAAATGAGATGGGGGTCTCACGTTTAGTAAGTCCGGCTTCCCACATGGGTTTCCTCACGTTTAGCAAGTCCGGATTACCCACGGTATGTGTCGTCTCATGATATGAAAACCCCCACGTTTAGTAAGTTAGGGTTTCTAGAAGCAATCTCCTTGACCATTAATTATGTGCCTGTTATACCCCATTTTAACTCGAGGTCAAAACGTGTACAACATATTGGTGATTTCCAAATTAATTAACTTATGAAGTCGCCACCTAATTGATTATGGTGAATTAGGACACCTAAATATTTAACTAAGTAATACTAAAATGACTTCAATTAAATGGTCTACTTAACTTGCATGATTCTAGGTAAGGGTTCTAATTTATCCTAAAGGGAAGGGGTAAGGCATCCTTTAAGATCCGTTAAAAGCGGTTAACCGGCCAAACTTAGGTTAATTAATTTTAAAAGGAAGATATGAATGCTAAAGATTAAGTAATTGAGTAACCAAATTGGAAAAACATTTTTTATTTTAAAAGCTTTTTGCAATTGTATTAGAACAAAAAAAGAGAAATATTTTTAGATCAATTTAGACAAGTTCATGGCTAAAAAGGGTAATTAAAAAAAAGACATTAGCTCATTAATTGACAAAGTGATTCCTTTAGAAAAAAAAAATTATTTTAGAAAAAATAGGGGTTTAGAACATTTTTTGTTTTGAAATGCACTATCAAGTTTTAACAAAACTTAATAAATTAGTGAGTTTAAAATGGTGTAAAAAAGAAGGGTTTTTTTAAAAAGAGTTTGCCAAATGAAGTTTAAAAAAGCTAAAATAACTATAAAGGTTGTTTCTAACTAAAGGTACCCAAACCCAAACATCTATATTAAGTCAACTATTATGAATCCAAACTCTAATATCTAAATCACACAAGCAAGTATAACATGAAAGAAAACACATAAACAAATAATGCAAAATGTAAGTAACTATAGGTGACTCCAAGATAGGACCACTTGTTTTGCTTGCAATTTTGAATGGTCAAAGATATAGTGAAGACTCCATGTGCGGGTGTGAGGATAATGTTGAGTCTATGAGACTCAGTAATTTGCTAGAGTCTTCAATCAAAGACTCCATTTTGCTCCAAAGTGTACATGTAAATAAAGAGAGGGTAAAAAATATTAATAAGGCAAATCCACTTTAAAACTATATCAAATAAACCAAACGTGAAGCTAAGTAAAAGTCCTACAACCAAGACACTATCCGGAATGGAAAATATGCAAGCATAGGATAAGCCGACTTATTAACAGAACTCAAAGTAACTAACCTACAGGATAAAACTAATTTTTCAGGTTTAATCGATTTAAACCACAAAGAAGCTTACGTTTTCAAACCATGAATTTTTAACATTTATTTATAAATAGTCTATACTAAACATTCAGAAGAAAGGGCAAAGAAAAACTGATATACTAACAGAGAGTAAAACAAAAGGAAGCTTAAGCTTAAGTTTATACGTATATATTTGTATGTATAAAACTAAAGCGTAATAATGACAATGCACATGATCTGTGCCATATTCCTTCAAATATTCTATATGATAACTGCTAACTTACAATTAAAAAACACAGGAACTTATACACATAATTTAATTAGCAAAAAAGAGGGTGTAGAACTTAGACAAAATGACTACAACCAAGGCTCTCTTTTACATTTTTAAAGGGAAGCATGTGCAAAGCTATTTCTAACGGAAGCAAGGACAATAGCCAATTCTATTAAACATTTTATACATAGGAAAACATGACCATTGAAACTTTAGCATGTGAACACCCAAAAGAAAACATTTAACCGGGAACAAAACAACAACACAACTCATATAAATCCAATTCTAGAACTAAGTCATTAACAAATATCTAATTTTAAAACTAAACCATTCTTTAAATTCAAGGTCTAAAAAAAAGTGAGGAAAAACAATTTCAAATCTGTATAGATCTCAAAAACGATACAAACACATATTAACATTACTTTGATTACAACTAAACTAAGTAAGAATCAGTCTCAACATACAAATTTCTTGTAAACAAACAACATTCTAGTTACAATAACAAAACAAGCTTTAAATGCAACAACAAAACAAAGGTAAAAAACATGAATATTACCTATTGCAGGGTAGTGAACAAAGGCTTGCGGTCAAATGTCTATATTCGAAGATGAACTCGAACAAGCTTGAAACTTGAGTTTCGGTCGATATCGAAAGAAGGATGCAAAGGCAATATTTTAGAGAAGAAAATAATAGTTGAACCGTACTATGGTGCAATGGAAAAGCTTCTTTAAAAAAAATGAATGCCAAGGCTTCTATGGGAGCTCCAAAAATCTTTTTTGCTAAAGTTTTAAGGATGTATTTATAGGAAAAATTAGGGTTCTTCATTGTGTTGAGCGGGAATAGATTTTGAACTTTCAAATTAGTCAAAAAGTCTTCAAATCCGACCATTTGAAGCTTGAAACAGACATCACGTGATACCTTGGAGAAAGGGACAAGTTTTGCTTGGAACGGACCAAGCAAAGTTTGTCCATGGCTGAAGAGAAACGAAACTTTAGCCAAAAATGGAGGAGAAAAGAGAAAAGACCTAAATAATTTCGGGTCTTGAGCCATTTTACTGATGAATGAACATTGGGTTGGGCCTATATTGGACTATTTTTTAGATAGATTTTGATTTGAAATGTGGGCTGAAATATTTGAATGGATTTGGGCTTAGTTGATCTAAATTATTGTCCTTTTCTTTTCTTTCTTTCAATTATTTTGAGCTTCTAACTTAATAACTAAAACCATATATATGATATGATAGGATGACAAATACTAATTTACAAAATAAAATTATAAAAATGTAGATGTAAAAATATGAACTTATAATTACTTTAATAAGTGTGAAACTTGAAATAAAGCGATGACAAGCCGATTATTTAATAAAAGAGGTGTGAAAAGTGATAATAATAATAATTTCAATAATAGAATATATATAGTTTTGTTAAATAAGTAGTTATAGTAGTAAAAATAGTTGTCAAAAGATTATTTTATACATTATTAATTTAGAAGCTCAAAAACAATGAATTAGAAGAAAAGAGGGTAAAAAAGGCTAATGTGAACTTATGTGATGACTAAACATGATTACAAAAGGGAATTAGATGCTTAGCACCGAAAGGGTATGTAAATGAGATGGGGGTCTCACGTTTAGTATGTCCGGCTCCCCACATGGGTTTCCTCACGTTTAGCAAGTCTGGATTACCCACGGTAGGTGTCGTCTCATGAAATGAAAACCCCCACATTTAGTAAGTTAGGGTTTCTAGAAGCAATCTCCTTGACCGTTAATTATGTGCCCACATAGGATTCTAGCTTAGTGGATCCATCTAGATAGCTATGTACGAATGGTTACACCTTAGGCAAGTGTTAACCCTCTCTTTTCGGTGTGGGAGTAGAACACTGGATTCCATGTTGCTTTCATGGTCTATGTCGGTTATTGCAATATTTCCCTAATGTAAAAGCAAATGAAGGTATGAAAGGTGTGAACTCTTACTAGGGCTTTCTTAAGGGTTTCTACATAGTGTAAGGTAGGGTATGTGACTTTTCTTGCACATTGCACTTGTGGGATCCTAAGAGATTGTTGTAGTAGTGTTCTCTTATGATTATGATGATTATGATTTATGTATAACCTATGTTATGTATGATCATTATGAATATGGTAAGTTATGATGAGATATGATCTTATGAAAGTATGCATGAAATAGGTTGCTTAATGTGATTCTTGGCTTTGGATAGGGTTATGGGGTTTTATTCTTGCATTGCACTAGTATTTCTTGGGTTGTCTACATGTTGGAATGATATTATGTTGGATTGGACTATGATGCTTACTTTGGTGCATATTGGATTTACTTGTTAAAAAGAATGTTTTGACTAAATGTCCTTTTATGCATGTTTCAATGGTTTTTATGCATAGTAGCCATATTTAGTAGGTGTGTTGTACTAATCCTTATTTTCTCCCATTTCCCCAAACATTTAGGTTCGGGCCGTTGAGGATTCAAGCTTACTTCTCAAGACACTTGGAGTTGCTTCCCCAAGTTTGTAAGTCCTCATGTCCAAGGACAAGACCCTATGATCTAGCTTTTATGTTTAGTTATTTGCTTATGTTGAAAGACATTGTTGTACTTTCCTATTTCAAGACTTCTTATTGATGTAAGGGCTGAGTCCCATTTTTGATCTTCTATGTCTAGATGGTACATTGTGACGAAATTTGATTCTATTTTTCATATATGAAGTGAAGTTGAACTTCCAAAGTAAAAGTTTTAAATTTTTCGTGATTTTATTCTATGATTCATGGTATGACGAATGCTAAAGTTTTGTATAAGACCTCTTCGAGGTCAAATACGTCGGTAACGACTAGGGGGTGCTCTTGGGTCGTTACAACTACAACCGAGAGGGTCAATATGTCCAGGATGGGAACTTCAATCGCGACAACAACTACAACCAGAACAACTATGGCAACAGAAATGATCGGGTTGGACCTTATGTTCCCCCTCAAAATCGGAAATCTCATCCTAGGGAATCTGGAAGTAATATGTCACGTATTGAGGATATGATGCAGAAGATGAGGAGGAGGTTTGATGCAACTGATGAGAATGTGAAGGAGATGAGAAATGACTTGTCTGGTATTGGTCAAAAAGTTGATGCCCATGTAGTGTCAATCAAGCATCTTGAGCAGCAGATGACTCAGTTGTCAACTACAGTAAATCCATGTCAACATGGCACTCTTCCTAGCAACACCATCCAGAATCCAAATAATGATGGGTATTGTATGATAGTCACTACTCAAGGGGGGAAACAAACCATTAATCCACCTATGCCGTCTGGGGTGGAAATTGAGACTAGTAAAGATAAAGATGTGGTAGAGGTAAGTGGAGAGTCTGAGAATGTGACAGAGAAAAAAGTGGAGTTAACTCAGAAAGTTGTCCCCATACCTAGACCTCCACCTCCCTTTCCACATAGGTTAGTGAAGAAGATTGAAGAAGGCAAATACCGCAGGTTTATTAGCATGTTGAAATAGCTCTCCATCAATGTTCCGTCGATAGAAGCTTTGGAGCAAATGCCTGGGTATGCAAAATTTATGAAAGATATGGTGACAAAGAAGATGGCAGTGAGCTTCGAAGACGATGATAGATTGTAGCAATGTAGTGCTATTGCTACTAGATCCCTTGTGCAGAAAAAAGATGATCATGGTGCCTTCACTATTCCATGTACCATAGGGTTGTTGCATTTTTCTAAGGCGTTGTGTGATCTTGGTGCTAGCATTAATCTGATGCCACTGTCTATTTACAAGAAGTTGGGTCTAGGAGATCCAAAATCGACTGCGATGCGGTTGCTCATTGCCGATAGAACTATGAAGAGGCCCATTGGTATGCTCCATGATGTACTAGTGAAAGTGGAGTCATTCATCTTTCCGGCGATTTTGTGATTCTTGACTGTGAGGTTGATTTTGAGGTTCCCATCATTCTTGGAAGACCATTCCTTGCCACTCGGCGCGCCTTAGTTGATACGGAAAAAAGGCAGATGAAGTTCAAACTGAACAATGAAGAGGCAACTTTCAATATCTGTAGGTCTATCAAGCAGAGTAGTGAGCTCCAATCGATATCTGCGATAACATATAGAGTTGATAGTGGGTCTGAGGTGCAGATTGACGAAAGACTGGGTGTTGAGGCACTAGCATCGGTTATGATGAAATTTGAGAGTTATGGTATTGATGAGTATGATGAGTTGGTCGGCGCACTTGATAGGTGCAAATATCATTCGAAACCAAAGAAGCTGGATTAGACATAAAAAATCATGAGTCCCCACCAGCAAGATCGTCTGTTGAGATGGCGCTGAAATTGGAGCTTAAGGCTCTACCATCACATTTGAGGTATGTATTCTTTGGAAAAGATGATAATTTATCGGTCATCATTGTGGCAGATTTGAATGGGCAACAAGTAGAGTGTTTGGTTTCTGTGTTAAGGAGATTCAAGCAATCTATTGGGTGGACTATTGCGGACATTATTGGGATCCCTCCTAGTATCTATTCTCATAAGATCCAACTCATGCCAGATCACAAGCCTAGTATTGAGCACCAGAGAAGATTAAATCCGCATATGCAAGAGGTAGTTAAAGAGGAGATCATCAAGTGGTTAGACGCCAGAGTTATCTATCCCATTATAGATAGTAGTTGGGTGTATCCTGTTCAATGTGTGCCCAAGAACGGTGGGATTACTGTGGTTCCTAATGAGAGAAACGATCTTGTTCCGATGCGGCTCGTGACTTGATGGAGAGTCTGCATGGACTACCGGAAGCTAAATGCTTGAACAAAAAAGGACAATTTATGTATGCCATTCATGGATCAGATGTTAGATAGACTTGCAAGTAAGGGTTGGTATTGTTTTCTTGATGGTTATTCGGGCTACAGGCAGATTTCTATAGCCCCGAATGACCAATAGAAGACCACTTTCACTTGCCCTTATGGGACTTTCGCCTTCAAACGAATGCCATTTGGGTTGTGCAATGCTCCAGCGACCTTCCAGCGTTGTATGATGTCGATATTCTCTGATATGGTGGAGGACACTACTGAGGTATTTATGGATGATTTATCTATGGTACGTGACTCTTTTGATCGATGTCTGGATCATTTGGCTGAGGTGCTTAAAAGGTGTGAAGACTGCAATCTGGTGCTAAATTTGGAGAAGTGCGACTTTATGGTGAAAGAAGGGATAGTTCTAGGTCATCGAATTTGTGAGAAGGGCTTTGAGGTTGATAGAACAAAAGTAGAGGTAATAGAAAAGCTTCCACCACCTATCTCTGTAAAAGGTGTTAGAAGTTTTGTTGGGCATGCAGGTTTCCATAGGAGGTTCATCAAGGACTTCTCTAAAATTGCATATCCATTGTACAAACTGCTCGAAAAGGAGTATAAGTTTGATTTTTTTTATGCTTGTCTGAGAGAATTTAGAGAGTTGAAGGAGAAGTTGGTTACTGCACCTATCATTATTTCACTGGATTGGGGACAACCGTTTGAGGTAATGTGCGATGCGAGTGGAGTGGCACTTGGTGTAGTATTAGGACAGAGGAGAGAGAAAATTCTTCATCCTATTTACTATGCTAGCAAAGCTCTAAATGTGGCCTAGAAGAATTATACTATGACTAAACAAGAACTTATTGCGGTGCTTTTCGCATTTGAGAAATTTTGATCCTACTTTCTTGTAATAAGGCCATAGTGCATATTGAAGTATTTGATGGCTAAAAAGGATGCAAAACCAAGGTTGATTAGATGGGTATTGTTGCTGCAAGAGTTTGCTTTTGTGGTAAAAGATAGAAATGGGACCGAAAATCAACTTGCCGATCACTTGTCCAGATTAGAGGAAGAGGCTATGCTAAAGCTTGGTGATAGGGATGAAATTAATGATGATTTTCCAGATGAACAAGTATTGGCTGCTTCTCATGATCTGATTCCTTGGTTTACAGTCTTTGCTAATTATTTTGCAAGCGATTTGGTGCCCCCGGATTTGTCTTTTCACAAAAGGAAAAAAGTTTATGCATGATGTGAAAAAATTCTTTTGGGATGAGCCTTACTTGTATCGTAGTTGTGTTTATGGGATTATTCGTCCCTGTGTGCCCGATGTTGAGTGTACTTAAGGCGTGTCATGCATCGCCTGTTGGTGGGCATCATAGTGGTATTTGGACTGGACATAAGATTTTGCAGTGTGGGTACTACTGGCCTACCATCCACCAAGATGCTCATGATTTCGCCAGGTCTTGTGACCGTTGCCAAAGAAAAAGAGGGACTTCAAAGAGGCAAGAGCTTTATATGAATCCTATATTGGTGATAGAGTTGTTTGATGTATTGGGCATTGATTTTATGGGTCCATTTGTGAGTTCACATGGAATGAAATATATTTTTGATGCTGTTGATTATGTATCGAAGTGGGTGGAAGCAGTTGCGCTCCCCAACAATGAAGGTAAAAGTGTCACCGCATTCTTCAAAAAGAATATCTTCTCTAGATTTGGTACAACGAGGGCCATTATCAGTGATGGAGGTTTCCACTTTTGTAAAAAGTTGTTCAAGGCGCTATTTGAGAAATATGGTGTCCGCCACAATGTAGCCACTCCTTACCATCCGTAGACTAGTGGGCAAGTTGAAGTGTCCAACAGAGAGACCAAATAGATTTTGGCAAAGACTGTGAATGCTAATAGAACGGACTGGTCAAGAAATCTTGATTATGCTCTATGGGCCTGTCGCACTGCATACAAGACTCCCATACGTATATCTCTTTACCAACTTGTATATGGGAAGTCTTGTCATTTACCGGTAGAACTAGAGCATAAGGCTTTGTGGGAGATGAAGAAACTAAATTTGGATTGGGGCGTCGTAACTAATCATAGAATAAATGACTTGATATGCTTGATGAGTATTGCCTAAAAGCTTATGAAAGTTCAGCCTTGTATAAAGAGAAGATGAAGAGGTATCATGATCAAAGAATTGAAAAGAGAGAATTTGTTGTGGGTGATCTTGTGCTTCTATTCAACTCTAGGTTGCGCTTGTTTCCGGGCAAACTCAAGTCCAAATGGACCGGGCCATTTTTTCTCACAAAAGTGCTCCCCTATGGAGCGGTTGAGCTTGGGAACAGTGCAGGAACAAGGTTTATGGTAAACGGGTAAAGGATCAAGATCTATCTGGGAAACGCGGAAAGTGTGCAAGAAGTTGTTGAGGCCTACTAGCTTAATGAAGTCTGAGTAATCAAGAGGCCTGCAACGTGCCGCGATGTTAAATCAAGCGGTGCTTGGGAGGAAACCCAAGATGTAAATTCTAGCCAACAATAGGTTCTTGTTTTCCGTTTAGTAGTTTTATTTGTTTAGTTGCTTCTCTGTACTCATTTAGATAGTTGTTTTATTTTTATTTTAGTGTTGGCTAGATACAGCATAGGGTCCGTGTCTAAAAAGTGTCCAGAAATTGTAAAAAGAAAGGCCTAATTGTTGCTACATGTGCAGGAGCGCAAAGAAAAATGTACAGAAAAGGTCTAGTGCTGAGGTCTGCGGATCCCATCGACAGTCTGTGGTTCATTCCATGGACTGTGAATGGCGTCCGTAGAGCCCAGGTAAGTTTTCTAAACCGTCTAAGTATGAATGTGATCTACGGTCCCCATCTATGGACCGTAGATAGGGTCTCGTGGGTCCAAAACCCTAGTCTGCCCGACCCAACCCGGACTTCTTTTAAATAAAATCTCTCTTTTTCGAATCATTCCCACAACCCTCATTTCCGTCCTAATCGTTTCTCAAAACCTTCAATCACTCCATACTACCGTAATACCACCATTAATCACCCCACATTCATCCCCCATATTCCCAAATCACTCTCTTTTTCCCCAAATCCTCTCATCCCACATTTTTCAAAGTTTCGGTGTTCGGGTTCGGTGCAAAAAGGCGAGTGGTAGTGTTTAAAGCATGGAGTCATCACACAAATCACCCCATCCCATTGCTTGTAAGGTAACTGACTTTCCCTTAAATTTGAATTTTGTAACATTAGGTGACTATAGAAAGATCGGAATTGGGTCTTGACCTTGGGTTGATATTTAATGAAATTGCATGCGACAATAGACTTAGAATCACCCTTGGGACGATAGATCGTGATTGTGTGATGTTACAATGTATAAAATCAGTGAAATAGGAGTCTAAATGTGAGTTTTGACCTAGGTTCCTAATTTGTATGCAATATCTGTTGATAATGGAATAATGGGAACCCTTAGAATGAAGAACTAGCATAATTTATGTTGAAATGCATGATTAGAATAGGATATTGGTGAATTTGGTAAAGTTGGGCTTCAAATTAAAGCATGTCTGATACCTGGCACAAACTCAACCCATGAGACCCCGTCTACGGACCGTAGGTCAATCTACGAATCGTAGATCAGGTCCGTGGATGAGGGGGACATGGAAATTCCACCAAGTGTGGAACCACGGAGGTGGACTATGGTCTGTAGATCAGTCTACAGACCGTTCTTCACATCCGTGGTTCCCATTAGAGCCCAAATTTTTTGGGACCTCAGATCTACGGAGGGGATCCACGGATCGTAGGTCAGCCTACGGACCATAGATGCCCATCCTAGGTTGCCACTGAAGCCACTGTCTGATTTTTTTTTTGTTTTTCGTTTTTGTACATTCTTAATTCTAAATCTTTTCGAGTGTGTTATGGGTCTATTTTGGTACTAATTTGACATCCACAAGTACCATGGCGCCTATGAAGCAAGTGACCTACTCCAAAAGGGGAATATCAAAATCTATGGCACCTAGTTTTAGGCAGATTTATGAAGACACGGACACGGAAAAGGATCCAGCTTATGGTCCAGCGGCCACGACGACATCTCCTACTACACCTCGGGCTACCCGGAATACATCCTGGCAGTTGGTCACCGATGTAGTCACTGTCTCCCAGTCTGATCAGGAGAACACACTGATCGGGTCACCGGCTAATTCTGCTTCCCGTTCTAAGGTTGGTTCTACTTTCGGCTCAGAGTTTGCCCCTGCTTTTGGCTCTGAGCCCGCCCATGCTTCTGGCTCCGGTTGTGGATCCTCTACAAGCTCAGGTTCACATGGCCAAGCTGCCTCATCTGAAGAGGCCACTAGTTCGGGAGAAGTCCCGGTGCCACAAAACTACGACCCTGATCCGGTGGCCAAGGAGCCAAACAAATGGTGTGTTGAGGGGCAATGGCAAATCTACTGGGATGCCAGAATGCTGAATGAGAAAGAGAAGATGGCTCGACTTATTACTGAAGTGTGTAGAGTCCTCACGGGGAGCCTACACACTATTCGCGACATCAATCGACTTTTTCATCTTCACAAGTGTTATTGGATGGCGAGAGACCCCAGGACTTATAGAAAAGAGATTTTGTGGGAGTTCTATCCCTCCTATGCTGCCACTCTCCGAGGTTCGATCGACAAGAGGTCCAAGCCTACAGCCCAGGACTCTCTCACTTCTACTATGGTCTGAGGTTTTCCGATTGACATATCACGTACCACTATCAGCCGATTCCTCTACGGCCCTGGCCCTGATCAAACTTGGGCACTCAACAAGGCCGAATTTGACTACAGATTGGATATAGTGAGGAGTGGAGCCTTCACGCGTAATGGCGAACAGAGGGAGGTTGTCTTACATTGGTACGACAGGTACATTGTTGTGGATGGAGAGCATGCGGAGTGGGTCACCGCACCACGTTTAGGTATTCAGAAGGCCACCCTAAATTTAGTGGCCAAGTTCTTTTGGTTACTGGTAAGGAACCGAGTGTCACCCACTAAGGCTGACAATGCCCTTACATGGGATAGAGTAGTTATGGTTGTGGCGTTAGTAGCGGGACTCGAGATCAACTTTGCCAACATGTTATTGGCAGAGATTCATGAGAGGGCTTTCAAGACCTCTACAACTTACCCATTTTATTGTCTCATCTTTCAGCTATGCAGGTACTCTGGAGTGCCAATCTGGCATTGTGAAAAGTTGATTCAGGCATTGGGGACCCTGGATAAAGGCCTAATTCGAGATGAGGCCAATGTAGCTACCCCGCGACGTGGTCCACAGATTGTGGTGCCACCTTAGGTGCAGACTTAGTAGATGATGTGGAGCAGATGCAAGGCGATGATCTTGCCCCTCCAACCCACACTGATGATTCCCCAGGTTCCCCATCTCAAGCTGCCAGTCGGGCCCTTAGCACATCCAGAGCCACCCCACCTTCCGAAGCAGTGGTTGTGCCCTTGGCCTGGGTTCTGAAATTGGAGACAAAGATGGCCATACTGCTCCACCATGGGAAGCCATGGGTGCAGAAGTCCATTGCGGAGTCTAAGGCTAGGATGGAGACCATGGTGGATCAGAAGGTTCAGGCCGTTAATAAGCATCTAGATGCCTTCGAGTTGAGAGTGCTCGAGCGACCAACCCCCACTACTGATCTGTCCTCTTTTCGGACCGAGTTAGCCAGTCTATGGGCCGACCTTGATACCATCCTTGTGCCACCCACAGATGTCTGCACCTAATGTATTAGCTGATGATACAGTACTTGGAGCTTTATTCAGTGAGGACATAGCACAGCTCGAGCCCATCCATGCTCGTGGGAAGAGGCACCGCTCCAGCCATAATGCTAACACTATTGAGGAGGCCCGAGCACAGAAGCGGGAGTGCCAGTAGACTGAACAGGGTCGAAATGCCTTTATTATAGATGTGGAGTTGCACTAGCAAAAGGTTCATAAGAGTGTGCATAGGACTTCGAGTTCTGAGCCCGTTGTCGAGGTTCTATCTCTTGAGAGGGCAGATGTGAGCACCACTTAGGGTGCGTTGAGAGTAATTGATATCACTACTGTTAGTGCTAGGATAGATGATGTGGATCCTACTAAGGGTGACCCAAGTGTTGTTCTAGCGGGCTCCGAGAAACCGGACCCACCCACTTGTTGATAGTTCATCGGCACTATATGCCACATGTTTGCTTCACCCAATCCTTTACTCTTTACTATTTTTGTGTGCATTGGGGACTATTGCACCAATTTTTGTTTAGGGTGGGGTAATTGGATTGTGAGTGATAGGGTGAAGTCTAAGTAACCCAACTCATAATCCTCTCTTGGGGTTTTCTTGCCTGTGTTCTTTTCCCCTAAGAGACTGCTTAATTTCTGTTGAACTGGAATGTGTTAGCATTGTATGTGTAGAAGCATGAGAAAGAATGAAGCATGATGGCAAAAGTTTTTTGAAAAAATGATACCCGTCCAAATTTTGTGATATGTGCTAAAATATGTAGGCTAGAATGAGTTGAATGTGTTGGCTCTAAGTATGACATGATAATGAACCAACTTGATGGCTTGACTTAATCTAAAACTTGAATTGGGTAATCTGATAATGAAACTATGTGCCAAGAGTGTGTGAGAATAGTTGATTGTTCAAACAGTTTTTGTGCCAATCTAGAACTTGCCCGGTTAGTCCTGCTAAGATAATCTACTTTAGAGGCTAGGAAGTGATCATAGGCCCTTGTTCTGATAAGTCCAGAAATTGCCTAAAAAGAATCCAACCAAATGAAATTAATGTTCCCTTTGATCCAAATGGTTTAAGCCTGAATTGGATCATTTCTTTCTAACCCCTAACTCACCTTCCCATAATCTACTGTGTTGGCCCCGGTCCCACCTTGGACATGTGCACCTTGACTTAGGCCAAAAGCCTAAGTTGATGGTGGCTAATGCAGAAAGTGACTTCAAACTTGGCCTTGATCCGACATCGGGTATTGTGCACCTCAACCAATGGAAAATCAATAAGTTGAGGGTAGCTATGAAAAAAGGAAAACCGCAAGAAATATGGGTATGAAAAGAGTTTGGTTTTGAAAAAAAAAAGAAAAAAAGAAAAGAGATGAGAGGATGTGACTTTGTGCAAATGAAGGCGAACAAAAGTGTTGAAAGATAAAAGGAAGAATAAAATGCAAAAAAAAAAAAAGAAGAAGAAAGTGAAAAATAAAGAGCTACAGAGTCTGAAGTCACATCCATGATTGAAGAGAATCAAGGGAAAGAAAGTAAAATGGTAGGATGTCAAAAATAGGATAAAAAGAGGTGGAAAGCCTAATGTAATGTCAAGGAGGGCAGAAAGTCACTAAAGAGTACGCAAATATACCACACCTGACCCTGAGCCTACGTTACAAGCCAAGAAAGTCCTATAGTGATCCTAGAAACTAGTTTGGAGAGTCTAAGCAGTAAAAACAAGGGCAAGCCTATGGTATTGAGCACTAACTGTACTTGAGTTACTTCTGAGTGTGAGTTTTGACTGAATCCTTGTACTCAAAATCATATTTCTTGTGTGAAAAAAGGGATTTCGTTTGAAGTAAGGGCACTAGTTACATTGTCGGAAAGTTGGTACCTTAGTGATAGTAAAATAGTGTATGTTGTGTGTTGATTGGTTGATCTTTGTCATGTTTTGATTGGTCGATCTTTGTCATGTCTGAGAGAAAAGATTTGCACCCAAAAAGAGAGTCAGAGTAGAGAGCCATGTGATTGCTTGTGCTTGAATTGCTTGCTTTTGTACAAGTGTCGTTTAGAGTCTTAGTGTGTCGCTTGAGGACAAACAACGAATTTAAGTTGAGGGTGTTGATATACCATAAGTTTACGATATTTTTAATACATTCCACTTAAGAGTTGTGTGTGTCTAGGGCCATTTTGTATTAGTATTAATTTGTTTTTATCATGTTTTTAGGGAATAAGTTCGGACGTAAAAGTTAAGAGACATAGCTAAGAAATGTACAGAAAGGCCCATTTATGGATGTGATTCACAGACCATAGGTCCATTCACGTTCCGTAGATGATGATTATAGATG
Source organism: Solanum acaule (assembly GCA_036250505.1). NCBI lineage: Eukaryota > Viridiplantae > Streptophyta > Magnoliopsida > Solanales > Solanaceae > Solanum > Solanum acaule. The sequence goes on from JAJOOR010004385.1 coordinate 14,718, forward strand.
GACTAGCAAGGCATAGAGGAAGATCAGGGAATTCTTGACCAAGTGTGGAACCACGGTTGCAATCGACGGACCGTAGATTGATCTACGCACCGTACTAGTGATATGTCAAATGATTCAGAGAGGGATTCTAGTACCTGATTTTGAAGATTCTAAGTATGGAGCTATGGAGGAGTATCCACGGACCATAGATCAATCCACGGTCCGTACAGGTGATCCGTTATTTGGTTTAGAGTTTTGAAGATGTTGAAGTTAGAAATTTGCCTAAGTCTTGAGTCACGGAAGGGACCTACGAACCGTAGATCAATCCACGGTCCATAGGTCAGTATCGTCAATCAAAACTGCGTCCTGAAACATTATTTCCTTATTTCGTTTCCTTTCTAGTTAGGACTTATTTTTCTATATATAGGGCATGTAAACCTCGTTTTGGGGGGTAGACTTTATTACTTTTATTCTAGTTCTTGACTTGGGAGATTAACTTGCAACTTTAGCAATTCTTAATTCCCTAAGTTCGTTTTGAAGAGTTTGGTTTTGGAAATTCAAGTTGAAATTCTTGGTTTAACATTCTCATTACGTAAGTTCATGATTTCTTCTTCTAAAAATATGAATTGTGTTCTTGTAATATGGGTAACTAAATCCACAACTAGGGTTGTGGGAACCATGAGCGATTAACAACCTATGAATAGTAACTAAGTAATTCTTGAATAGTGTTGTTGCATGCATTGATAATTCTTTCGTTTAGAAGTCTTTTTAACGGTGGCCAACGTTAGAACTCGCCTTGTTGCTACTTGCCGGACCAAGGAGGTGGATAATAAGAAAAGAATTATCAACATAGATTTTGTGTGATACTATCTAATAGTCTAATGTTGATTGGTACGAGGGTGAAAACTAAGCCATATATCGATGTGATGTCTAATATAAGGTAAAGGTAAGGGTTAGTAAATTATACACACATAGTCGGACCAAGGTGCGGGGTGAAATTCTCTAGTTGCCGGACTAAGGAATTAGAGATACCTAACTTATCACTTTGCATGAAATACACTAGGAAAGGATTGCTATTACTAGTATTACTACGTTATGGGCTTATGGGGAACACGTACACCCTAGTTACTTTCTCATCTTGATAACAACTAAAGTTTGAATCTTGCTCACTGAATACTTACATAATTTCCTGATTTTGTTTCACAAAACCTCCAATTAATTACTTGTTTTCGGAAATACATTGACTAAGCGGATATAATCGTCAGTTAGGTTTAATTTTAAACCATATTCCTCGTGGGGTCGACCCCAACCTACAAGTTGGGTCCTTTACTTGATAACGATCGCTTATGCTTCTTTAGGGAGGTGTAATTTGAGCGTATCAATGATCAATATGCATGTAAGCCTAAAGTGGTACTTAGTATGAGTAGGATTATGGGGTCTTATCCATGCATTGCACAAGTGTACTTGGAGGTTACTTATGAAGTGGTTTGCTTATGATATGAAGGTCTAAGTAATGACTATGTATATGGATTATGGTTTATGATGACTAATGCTGACATTATGTCTATGTTGGAGAATTTGTTTATGATTATGGTATTATCTCTTATGCTTATAGTTTATGTTTCATGAAGTATCTTTAATGATTATGGCATATGGCTTGTGTTGACTAACCCTTATGTTATGCTCTTATAATGTTATGCTAGCTATCATCTTTAGTACTTTTGTACTAACACATACTCTTACCTACATTCTCATCAAGTTTAGGGTCCGGTGATTTTGAGCTCCTTACTTGGGGATAGGTTTCTAGAAGTGCAAGGAGATGAAGACTTGGTGAGTCCTCATAGCATCAAGGATAAAGCCACCATTTCCTTTATGTCGTTCCTTTATGTTTTAGACTATTGTATGGGATGTGTCCCAAGAGCTATTCAAAGTTGTATTAGATGGTTTGAGACAAAGAGTTATAGACTTCCGCTTGCTTTTATAAAAAACTTCGATTGTATGGAAAAATGTTTTAAATTTCCACACTTTTCTAGTATCTTATGTTATGATATGCTAAGTGGCTTATGTTAGATCCCTTTGAGGTCTAGTATGCCATGTTACATCTAGGATGTATCCCTTGGTTTTGAAAAACTTGGTAATCAGAGCACAAGGTTTAGAATGGTTCTAGGATGTCTCAAACCACGTCTAGTAGAGTCTTGTTCATAAATGTGAAGCGGGCCACATTTATGAATAGGAGACTATTGGATGTTTAAGAAACTTCACTTCTTCATTCTCTAAGTCGTGCCATAGAGTTTAACTCTATTAGGTCCTTCTCATAATCCGTTCATGTTGGTTTTTGGGTATGGCTAATACAAGGGCAAATGCTAGGAGAAATGAGGAAGAAAATGTGGATCATGAGTTTCCTCTCCAAGCTCCTCCTCAAGCTCCGGTTGATCCTCCAGTTGAGAATGTTACACATGCGGATTATAGGTCTACTATCCAAATGTTGGCTCAAGCCATGATGGCCCAAGTCAATAGAGAAGTTTTAGCTTCGGTGAACCCAAATGTGAATTTCGCAGCTTTAAGAGTGAGGGAGTTCATTGAGATGAACCCTCAGGACTTCTATGGCTCCAAAGTGGAGGAAGATTCTCAAGGGTTTATAGATGAGGTTTATAAGGTGCTTGATATCATGGGGGTAACTTTGGTAGAAAAAACGGAGTTAGTCGCTTACTAATTGTGAGGGGTAGAACAAATATGATGTAATGACCCTCCTGGTCATTTCTGTGTTTTGCCTTATATGTGTCGTTTAGAGTGTTCCTGTAGCGACCCCAAGTCATTTGTTACTTGCTGGGACTGACAATTCGGTCACCTGGTCTTGCGTTTGGTTATTGTGCGAGTTTTAGTGTTTTTGGAGCTTATAAACCTTGAACGATCATTTTCGATCAAACGTTCAAGAAGATGACATCATAATCCAATTCTGACGATTCCATCAACTCCGGAAGGGTCATTTTAGGCTAGTAGCATGGTCGGTATGACTCCCGAGGTTTTCAGTGTGAGTCGGTGCGATTAGGCATTTTAACTTTAAGTTTAAGCCTAAGCTTGACTTTAGTCATCATTTTGAGTAAACGCACTCGGCTGAGAATTCCGTCAACGTGGTTAGCTCTGGAATGTCGAGTTTGGTCTAGATTGACCCTTTTTTGTGTCCCGAGGTTTCTGATTTTTTTTCGAGCCCTTTTATGCTCTTTGACTTAAAATGGCAATTGGGTGTGGGACCCACTTTTTATCAAGATGATCTCATATGGAAATTTATATTGCGTCATTGAGTCCAGAATATTGAATTTTGTATGGTTGCATATCTCATATGCGTGCATGGGTTTCCGAACGAGATCGGAGCACCCCGTCGGAGTTTTAAGTTTTTGGAAAGTTAATGCAGAAAAATCTTCTATAAAATGCAGAAATATCAACAACCCTTTTCCAAACTTAAAATCCTCATAACTCTCTCATCTCTTAACCGAATTAGGCGATTCGAAGTGCGGGAGCTTCGTATTTTTGGTGGCTTCACTATAGAGTGTTCGGAAGTTGTCGAGTGCACGTAGTTCGAAGTAATTTCGCGATAAACATGACTGTTGTAACCTTTTTCAAGCTTTTGTTTTTGACATCCTTGTTTTGGTCATATCTCACTCATTTTGGCTCAGTTTTGGGTGATTCAAGTCCCACGTATTGGGAATTATTGTGGCTACGTCGTGGAGTGTTCAAGAGTGCTGGGCACCTTTAGATCCTTGTAATTTTTGAGTTTAGACTGCTGCTTGTTTTCTTTTAAGTTGATTAAAGTGTTGTTTTCTTGCTTGTTGGTTTTTGCTGTGTTCTTAGCCTCGAATTGTGTTCCAAAATGGAATAGAAGTTCGGGGTACTGTTTTGGGTCTTTTGACGGAGTCAAATTCGAATAGTTTGGTGCGGGTCCCACGATTCCCGTTTTGACTCCAAATTTGACCCGTCTTCGTTTGTTGTGATTTTGAAGTCTAAACGACCATACTAACGTTGTTATCCTATATTTGATAGAGTGACATCATTCAAAGGTCGTTCGAGAAGGAAAAGCTCCAGCAAAGTGATTTGGAGCTCGCGCGGTCAACCTTAAGGTAGGCTATGGCTTCCTTTCTATTAGACTGAGCTTAATTGAGTAAAAGCATGTCTATTAGAGTGAATTAGGGGTGGGTACCAGTTTCCTACTTTAATTTGATTAGATACCTTGTGTTAGGATCGATTGGCCATATTTCTGGTTTAGTATCATGTTAACCGATTTTGTAGAGTTGTATGCTTAAGTGCTAAATTCTATTGTATGCTTGTATGTTATGTGTTGTATGCTTTGCTCATCCTTAACCGTAGCCATGATGTCCTTAGTCTAGGTTAGGCTAGCATTGCCTTAGACTTATGACCTGTGTGGGCTGGATAGCCTTGCCTTTCTGCCGACGTCGTTCGGATGACTTAGCTCCTTGTAGACTTGAGTAACAGACTTGAATCTGATAGTTTGGGCCTTAGATTAGGCGCTATCGTTGCTTGCTGCACTTCTGTATCTTCTCCCTCTAATTCTGCGGTTTCGACGCGTTCTTGAAGGTTCAGTGCATCGCTAGATGTGTGGGATTGAGATAATATGGGCTTGGAGCCTTTTTGTGTGATTTTTTAGAGTGGACGGCGTTCCACGATGGCTGCTGTTGGATTGGATCCTATTGGAGATACCATCAACCCAGGGTCGTTCTTTCTAACTGGGTTGGGAGCGTATCGCTGGTTGGGTACACTCAGTGATTTCGGCGATCTCCCCCCTGGCCTCTCTTTCTAGATGGGCTGGGAGTGTGTTGCTGGCTGAGTGTCCCCCGGGTCCCTCTTTCTAGCTGGGCTGGGAGTGGACTGTTTGGTAGGGTCCCTCCCGGGTCACTCTTTCTAGTTGGGCTGGGAGTGCACTGCTGGCTAGGTGGAGTCTGATGGATTATCTTGGTTACTTTGGGCTGGGAACACGATTTTCTTCTTTCTCAATAGACTTAGCTATTTTGTATACCTGTCGAACTTATGGGGGTTCGTTCAGATTTTATTTAAACTTGCGCATGAGTGTACCTTCTGTGCTTATGGGGGTCCAGTTAGGTTTAGTTTACCTGTACTTAGTTTATTTTTGGTATGCTCGTGTGCTTTTTTTTCATATCCACTTTGACATCTCTATGTCTAGATTCTATCCTTTCTTATTGTTTTTACCCTTTTTGCTCAGTCGACCTTTGATGCCTACTGAGTACATGTTGTTTTGGTACTCATGCTACACTCTGCATCTACTTCGTGATGCAGGTCCCAGTACCAGTTACCAGCGGTGATTAGTTTCAGCCTTCCCTTGCAGCTGTGACTCAGAGACGAGGGTGAGCACTTGGCATTTTGGGGTTGTCCTATCTCCTTCTTTTGTTTTAGCTTGTCTTTTTGCTTTTGAGACACGCTTTGTATGGTCCACTTTTGGGACTTGTACACTTTATTAGATAGCTCTGTACTAGTAACTTCCAGGTTCTGGGAGGGATTTCTGTATATAATTATTTTGGGTTGCTTTCGCCTTGTTGTCCTTGTTTAGATTATTATTTTCGCTAGTTTCTGCCCTTATGCTCATTGCTTGATGTTCTGAGTTACGGGTTGGCTTACTTACTGGTAGAGTATATTAGGTGCCATCATGACTCAAGAAATTGGGTCGTGACATATTGTATGGTCAATGGAAGGAGAATAGATCAGTAGGAGCGGGTCCCATAGAGTAGGAGGTGTTTAAGTCAGAATTTCTTGATAGGTTCTTTCCCCTAGAGTTTAGGGAGGCTAAGATGCAAGAGTTTATTAACCTTAAGCAAGGTAGTATGAGTATTAAGGAGTATGCCTTGAAATTTACCCGACTATCCAAGTATGCTCCAACTTTAGTGATGGATTTGAGGGCTAAGATGAATAAGTTTATGATGGGAGTGTCCGACTTAGTAGCAAAAGAATGTCGTACGTCAATGCTTGTTGGTGATATGGATATCTCACGTCCTATGGTTTTCGCCCAACAAATTGAGGAGTCAAAACTCAAGGAAGAGAGATCTAGGGAGAAAAAGAGGTCTAGAATGGATGATGATAAGTCCTTTCATGATGAGTCTGATGGACAAGGTAGCCCTAGGTATAGACAAAAGTTCCCTGGGTAAAGTCCCTCAAAAACTCCTAAGTTCAACCAAAAAAGGGTGCCTAACCCTAAGCCACAAGGAGATAGTAGTGGGGTTCTAATGCTGGGGTGTAGTAAGTGTGATAGAAGACATGAGGGTGAATGCCTAGCGAGTTCTAATGTTTGTTTTCGTTGTGGTGAGTTGGGCCACAAGGTAAGGAATTGCCCTAAAGTTGCTAGAAATGAAGGGGATACTTGTCGTAGGTCTCAACCTTACCCTTCATCTGGTCCAATTGGTTTGGGTGGGAGTGCTCCAAAGAAGAATAGGTGTTAAGCTCTTCAAGCTAGAGGTGGACAAGAGTGACCTCCATATGTTGCTACCGGTATGTGTTTATGCTTTAATAGATTTTGATATTATTTGGTCTTTTGTTATTTGATATGATAGACTTTGAAGTTGTCTTTAGAATGAATGATGTTTAAAAGAGTTCCTATAGGCTTTCTCCCAAGGGGGAAATGGTGTGCCTATATAGAAAGGTCATTGTGTGTTTATATCTTCGGCCATTATTTCTTTATGTGCATGTTCATGAAAAAGCTTAGGTCTTGATAAAAATGACTTATATGCATTGTTTTTCCTCCTGTTGTAGTGCATTGAGTATAAGTTGCCTATAGCCTTCATGAGATGAATTAATGAGCATACCTTAGTTTGGAGTTGAAAGAATCCTCCTTGAATAAAGGCTTTTACGACAGTAAATTGCGTATGAGCTCCATGAGAGTATGTGGAGCATGTTTTAGCTAGGAGATGGTAGTTCATCCTTGTATATGAGTAGATATGGAATTGCATACACAATGGGTCGTTGGATGTAGTTCGTACTTCCTTGTGTTGCATTGAGTATGTTTATCTTGGAGTTGAAGGTTTCCTCCTTTGTTTATGTGCATTTAGATGAGTTGCATGCATGATGGGCTGCTGATCTAGAGCCGTTTGTTTTAAGAAGTGTTTAGAATCATCATTTGAGGATGAATGTTCCCAAAGGGGAGATATTGTAACACCCGAAAACTAGTAGGCTAAACTAGAGCCTTATGTGAGGGTTCTAGAGCTTGACGTGAGGGTTAGAGTCATAGATCCCGTACGTAGAATGAAGAATAATAGGTTAAAAACATCAAGGTACGACTCCCCAAGGACCAATCAAGGGTCCTTGAAAAGGACCCTAGCAAAACAGCCCCTATAATCCGCCTCAAGGCAATCCACCCACGAGGGGACCCACGCCTCGTAGGGGGATCCATACCCCGTGGATGGCCTCGTGGGTCAGGGCCCCAAAATATGAGCAACATATCCAGCACTCCCCGTGGGTCCACCCATGGCCTGTGGGAATAGTCTCGTGGGTGAGGCAGTGCACTCCTTCAAGTCGGTTTAAGTAAGGGTTAAGGGAACATTCTAGAATTAATTAGTTATTAAGTGGTGTCATTTTATTGGTAATTAGACCAATAGAAGAAGAAGAAGAAGAAGAAGAAGAAGAAGAAGAAGAAGAAGAAGAAGAAGAAGAAGAAGAAGAAGAAGAAGAGGAAGAGGAAGAGGAAGAGGAAGAGGAAGAGGAAGAGGAAGAGGAAGAGGAAGAGGAA
>JAJOOR010004387.1:0-28504 GCA_036250505.1 Solanum acaule
AAAATTTCCATACTAGAGATATTTTAACACGTACATCGGTCTTTGAAAAAGTAGGTAAAGAGGGGACTTCATCTTGTTCCGGTAATTCGGTAGCCGGACTAGTAGGGGTAGGGGTCTCATCATCTTCCTCATTTATTTCTACTTCCTCATCTAATTCTTCCTCAAAATTAGTAAAACATCTATTTAAAGTTTCATGATCTACTTCATTTTCGGAATTAAATTCAATAGGTCATGAGTATCGTATAAAAGAAGTTTCATCAACATGAGTATAATCATTAATATTAATTCTCAATCTAGGAGGTGGCAAATTTTTAGAATTAGAACTACTTCATCCTCCCCTATTATTTTTTCTTTCCGACATTGGTCTTTTACCACTATATTTTTCTAAATTCATATTCAAGTTTAAAATAATTAATATTACGAAAAACAAGCAAGATAATATAACAAAAAAATAATAATTAATAAACAAATAAAAAATTAAAGTTGGAACGAATGTACCGAGCGTCTACGTAAAAGTAGAAATATAACCAAAGCCGGAATTGAGAGATGCCAATTGAAGCTTCCGATTTACTTCAAATAAATCTCCAAAATCCGAACTCCAAGTCAATATCACAAAATAATAATTATGAATTTAGGAGAGATTGAAAATTGAGAGATTTTGTAAGATGTTAATGAGATAATTTGTGAATTTGTGATTTAAATAAAAGAATATGGGTACATTTATAGTGTTAAGGGGTTAGAGAGGGGTGGGGGCCTGTTTTGAGCCGTTATGGGCCCCAGCCCAACGGCTAAATGGGCCCAACGGCTAAATATTAACGTTCAACTTTAAAAAAATTAAATGGAAGTAACCGTTGAACCGGACAGGAACCAGTTCTTACCGAACTGGATCAACCGGATAAAATACCGAGTTCCATTTCGGTACCGATTCTGATACCCTATAAGACCAGTTCCTTACTGGTTCAACCGGTATCGGACTTACCGGTACAGGAATCGGACCAAAATTGGACCGGACCGGTCAAAACCTTGTCCATTTGCCAGCCTTAGCGGGGACTCACGGGGGGCTGACCCCGTCGAGGAGCTGGCCTCGTAGGGGCGGGCCACGCACGAGGCCCGCGCCTTGTGGTTTGGGGTTTGCGGGGGCAGAGGCATTAAATGGTTACCTCTATAATGGCCTATGTAATGAGTTGGGGAACCACCACGTATACTCACATCATTTTTAACGCATATTTTCGCAGTTACATGCCCATTAGGAATTACCCAAATTCCTCAATTTTTGAATGTGTATTATTATCCATGGATCTGGTTCTCCAGAGCACCCAAAATTTTCTCTAAAAAGCCTATGCTCACACCTTTTTCCACATTTACAGGCCATTTTTTAGGAATTACCCAAATTGCTCAATTTTTCGTGTGTAATAGCCCATGGATCTAGCTTCCTAGAGCACCCTAAACTTTTTTGATAATAAACAATACGAGGATCTCCATAATAAATTAGGGAACCATCACGTATAGTCACATCATTTTTAATGCACATTTTATTATTTACATGTCATTTTTAGGAACTACCCAAATTCCTTAGTTTTTTATGTGTAATAGCCCATGGATCAGGCGCTCCGGAGCACCCAAAAATATTTTATGAATTTTTTTTAAGAGGACCTCTGTAATGAGAAGAGGAATTATCATGTATACTCACATTATTTTTTTAATGCATATTTTCGCATTTACTGGCCATTTTTTTTGTGGAATAACCTAAAATTCTCAGTTTTTCAAGTTTATTAGACCATGGAGCTGACACCCCGAAGAACCAAAAATATATTTCTCAAATAACTTTATGAGGACCTCCATAATGAATTGTGGAACCATCATGTATAGTCACACTATTTTTAACACATATTTACTTATTTACATGCCATTTTTAGGAACTATCAAAATTCCTCAGATTTTCATGTGTAATACTGTAAAACCCGGAAAACTAGTAGGTCAAACTAGAGCCTTATGTGAGAGTTGTTGAGTTTGATGTGGGGTTTAGAAGTGTAAAATGGTTTTCGGAGATTATGTTGAGGGGTTAAACGTCAAGGTACGACCCTCCAAGGACCAACCAAGGGTCCTTGAGGAGGACCCTAAAGCCTAACCCCAAGCTGCCCCAAAACTGCCAAATTTTCATGACCTACGAATGGGACCTACGGGGGGTAGGTCCCTCCACGCCTCGTGGGGAGGCTTCGTGAGTCAAGATCCCATTTGAGAAGCCCCAGTCCTCCACCCATGGACCTGCAGGATGGGGCATGACCCCACTCACGGTCCGTGAGTCCTGAATCGTGGATGTTGCCTGCAATCTACCTAGGTTCGGCCAAATAAGAGACAAGATGGTAAATTCCTAGCGTGGTTAGTTAAGTTAGGGGTCGTTTTATATGGATTAATTAGACCTATTTAAGACCTTTTAATTCATTAACCACCCATTTACAATTCATAATTCTCAAACCCAAAATAGTAACCAACACCTCTCCAAATAATTCTCTCTCTAAAACCTCCATTGAAGAAGAAGAAGAGGTCAAGTTCTACGGCTCAAGGACTCATATTTTCCACTCAATTTAGTGAGGAATCTTCAATTAAGGTATGGTAGTTTTGATTCATGGTTAACCTTTCATCCATGAAGTCCACAAACCTTTAATTTCAAAGTTGGAAATTCTCCAAAACTAAGGGTTTTCATTTTAGGTCATGGATTCTTTCTCAAAATGTTTTCAATGGTTTAATTATCATATATTAAGATTGAATTGTTGTTTTATGGTGATTTTAAGATAAAATCCCCCATGAATCCATGATTTCCCCATAACCCTAATTTATGACTTTGATGTGGGTGATTTGTAGTAAGATGAATGTTATGCAATTGTGCTTGTAATGGTTTGGTTACTTGAATCATGTCATTATTCATGCCTAAATTGTAGCAATTCTAGGTGTGTTGGTGAATTGTGATTCATGGCCTTGAATGGCAAATTATGAAGATTGATGTATAATCATGATGCTTATGTATATGCTTTGTGATTTCAATGAAAGTAAGTGATCATGACTACAATGCAATTGTGTTATTATTGAAAGGTTATTCTCAATTATACACTTGTGAATAATGATGATATGTTGTGAAAGGTTTCTTCAATGTAATGTTATACCTTGAATTGGTAGGCTTAGGGCATCCACTTCTTGTGTAATTGAAAGTGATCTTGATTGATGTACCTTGAATTCGTAGGCTTAGGGCATCCTTTTCATATAATGTAATGATGAACTATGAATCGATAGGCCAATGGCATTCCTTTCATAAATGATTAATGAAGTATTCTAAGGCTTTGTCTTGAATCGATAGGTCAATGGCATTCCTTTCATAATGAGTCAATGAACTATTGTAATGATGAATCTTGAATCGATAGGCCAATGGCATTCCTTTCATGAGGATTCAATGAGCTATCTTAATAATGTACCTTGAATCGATAGGCCAATGACATTCATTTCATGTGTGTAATAATGTACCTTGAGTCGATAGGCCAATGGCATTCCTCTCATGTGTAATAATGTTAATGAGAATGAACTACTCTATGGGAATTTAAAGTTTAGCACCGAGTGGATATGGTAAGGTGGAAGCTCTCCCCACGTTAGGCCGGGTTTCAATGAACACCTTTCTTATCCCATAACTATGTGCCCACATAGGTTTTTAGCTAGTGGATCCACCTAAGCTAAATTACCGGTTCTACCTTAGGCAAGTAGACAAATCCTTACGGTGTGGGAGACACCGGATTCCATGATTTTCTCACATGGTCTATGTCAGTTAAGTTTATTCCCATTAAGTGAGTTATGTGCTATGGTTACTCAAGAGGTTCTATGAAGTGTGGGTGGTAGTATGGGATGTCATTCATGCATTGCACGAGTAGGCTTTGAGAGGGCTATGGTGTGTTTCTCTAATGTCATAATGTCTAATGAAATGAAGGTGCTCATAATGATGCTAATGAGAATGATGACTTAAAGGTTTAATGTAACGATGAATGCTTAACTTGGAAATGTTATTATGAGTTGCTTTCCTTGTCATGCCTCATTAAATGTGAATGTTCCTTGTCTATGATTATTGACTAAAGATGAGAATGAAGAATGGTAAGTATGTTATGGTGGCCTCACTTAGTATGAATGGTATTATGGGATGCCATTCATACATTGCACAAGTATAACTTAGGGTTACTTTCATGATGGTTCTATTATGTTCTAGTGACTTACATGATGAATATGCTTATGTCTTGTGTGTTTACACTAAAGTTCATAATGCTTCTCAAACTTGACATATAGCATGGTTTTCAACCAAAATGTCCTCTTTAGCATGATTTTTGCATGGCTATCATACTTAGTACATATTTGTGCTAACCTATATTTCTTCTACATTTTTACAAAGTGTAGGTTCCAGATCTTAAGGTGACTTCTAGTGTTCAAAGCTTGGATTGATTCTCTCCAAAGCTAGTGGTGAGTCCTCATGGTTCAAGTACGAGAGTTGTTCTTTTCTAGTTTTTTCTATGTCATTTTACGTTTCGGACTATGTTGAAGGGATGTGACCCTATCTTTGATTCAAGTTGTATTAGATGGCCATGTGAGACAAAGTTAAACTTCCGCTGTTGTTTTTAAGTAAAGACTTTGATTGTATGGATAAATGTTTTTTTAAATTCCGTACCATTTTTCTTATGTCTTATGTTATGAATGTTATAAGTCTTGCATGAGGCACTTCGGAGTTTTGTATGCCGTGTTACGTCCGGGGTGTAGGCTCGGGTTGTGACAAATAACCCATGGATCAGGCGCCCCAGAGCACCCAAAAATATTTTCTGGAAAATACTTTATGAGGACCTCCGTAAGTAGAGGAACCATCACATATATTCACACCATTTTTAACACATATTTTCGCATTTAATGGCAATTCTTTAGAAATTACCCAAATTCCTTGATTTTTCATGTATTAACCCATTGATCTGGCACTTCGAAGTATCCAGAAGAATCTTCAGAAAAAATATTATGAGGACCTCTGTAATGAGTTGAGAAACTATCACGTATACTCATGCCATTTTTAGTACATATTTTCGCATTTACAAGCCATTTTCTAGGAACTACCTAATTTTCTCCTTTTTTGTGTGTGTATCTAGCCCATGGATCTGGCACCCAGACCACCCAATTTTTTTCCTAAAAAGACTGTATGAGGGCCTCTGTAATGAGTTGGGTAATTATCACGAATACTCAAACCATTTTTTAACGCATATTTTTACGTTTACAGGTCATTTTTTAGGAATTACCATAATTTCTCGATTTTTCATATGTATTAGCCGATGGATCTGGCCGCCCGAAGAACCCAAAACTTTTTCCTGAAAAAACTTTATGAGGATCTCTATCATGAGTAAGGGAACCATCACATATACTCATACCATTTTTTTAATGCATATTTTTACATTTACATGATATTTTAGGAATTACCCAAATTCCTCGATTTTCATGTGTCTTGGCTCATGAATCATGCATCCAGGAGCACCATAAATTTTATTCTGAATTTTTTTTTTTAGGACCTTTATAATGAGTTGGGTAACCATCACATATACTCACACCATTTTTAACGCCTATTTTTGCATTTACATGGCATTTTTTAGGAATTTCCAAATTCCTCGGTTTTTCGTGTGTATTAGCCAATGGATCTAGCGCCACGGAGCACCCAAAATGTTTTTCATAAAAAACTTTTAGAGGAACTCTGTAATGAGTTGGAGAACCATCACATATATTCACACTATTTTTAACACATATTTTCATATTTACAGACCATTTGTTTAGGAATTACCCAAATTCCTCTATTTTTTGTGTATTAGTGTCATGACCCAAGCCTACACCCTGGACGTGGCCAGCACTCGAGAACTATTGTTGGCCCACAAGCGAACCCTTATCTTGACTGACTATAAGCTGAAGACTAACTCATGCATACACAAGCATCAAACTGAAAGAAAGATATGTGTACTCTTTTTCCTTCACTAGGATTTTTTTTCCACTGGATTTTTTTCCTAGTAAGGTTTTAACGAGGCATATTATCTATGGACATCCAAGGGGGAGTGTTATAAAATATTATAGTGTGGATGTCCATTACACCAAGGAGTTATACTCACTCATTATCTCCATTACTTTTCTTCATTATGAAGATAATCATAACCTCCGTAACCTCCAACTTTATAACCATTATTCTTGTAATCTTTCACTTTCATAACCTCCTCCATTATATTCATGTTAATGTCATGTTTATGACTAACATTTTGTATGCCTCTATGTTACACTATAAATAGAGGCATAAGGGTTCATATTGTACACACTTGAAGACTTGAAATAATAAGAAAAGCTCGCATCTCGTCTCCCTATTTCTATTGCTTTCATCTTCTATATTTCTTGTCTAATTTTGCTTTAGTTTTACAACATTATTAATATAGTATTGGATTATTTTAATATTTTATTTAAATTTTAAACAAGTTTTATATGTTCAGATGTCGAGAAAACAAACCATCTCAGTTATGACAAGAGAGAGTTACTCGGTTAGTAAGCACCTCTCACGTCCAATCTTAAGGTTTCGAGTCACCAAGAAGTAAAAAGGTGAGCTCCTGGAGTGAGGAATAAAAAAAAGAGCAACTTTCACATATAGCAAACACAAAATTCATATTTGTACGCTATAGCAAAGTTTGCATAATTGATCTCCATAGCAAACATATATATGTATAATTCGCTATACATATACAAAGAAGGCAATTGTATAATTCGTTATACATATACAAAAGAAAGCAGTAGTATACAAACAAAAATGTATAATTTGTGTATGTATAAAATGAGAAAGAGAGAAAGGCAAAAGAAAACTGGGCAGGGAAATATTTGTATTGTATAATTATAAGTGTATAGGAAGAAGATATATGTATTTGCATGTGTATATACAATTTTCTCTCGCTTTATACAAACAGAAGCGCAATTTATACATTTGCATTTTCGTATAAAGTGAGAGAGGCAAGTGAGCGAGCGACATCTGGGAGAGTGGCGAGCGAGATCTGGGAGAGGGGAACGAAAATATATGTATATATACAATTTTCTCTCGCTTTATACAAACACAAACATATTTTATACATTTGCGTTTTTGTATAAAGTGAGATCTGGGAGAGTGGCGAGCGAGATCTGGGAGAGGGGAGAGAGGGGAACGAAAATATATGTATATATACAATTTTCTCTCGCTTTATACAAACAGAAACGCATTTTATACACTTGCGTTTGTATAAAATACGAGAGAGGCGAGGGAGAGAACGAGAATGGCAAGCGAGATTCATCTGGAGAGAGGCGAAATAGAAACAGTTTGTTATGGGGTACAATTAAATCAAACTATATTTATAGCATTTAATTTGAATTAATAATTTGCTATTATATACAATTTGCCCTAAAAAAAAATTCTCAATTATTTAGTATTCATATCCTAATAAAATATCTCAGTTATTTAGTATTCATATCTTCTTGATTGGAAAGAAAAGACCTTAATGAATATCTTATTCTTAATTATTCAAATCTTAGTCATTAAGTCCATTTATTTTTTTAAGTCTGAATCTTTATTTTTTTTATTTTTTTAATGTTACAATCATTTTATGAGTTTCAATAGATCTTTTAATATTATTAAGATACGTATGAATTTCAATAAAAACGAGAGTTCACCAATTTGATTCATTCATTTATTAATTGTTACTGTCACCACCCACATCATTAATTACACTTGTATGACCCACCATTATCAACTACCAACACCCATAACCACTTTCCTCAAACACAATTAATCAAATATTGTATCAATATTATATCATCAAGTTATGTATGAATTTCAATAAAGATGAGAGTTCACCAATTTCATTTATTTATTGTTAGTGTCATTGTCTACATATCTAGCATGATTTGCTTGGCAAATTATATCTCAACGCCATCCACATTCCTCAATTCAATAGCCCAGACTAACTGATTAAAAATCTTAATTTTGGCACAAGACTCTGGAACTCTTTTAAGCAAAATTAATAAATATACAAAATTCATTCAAATGGAAAATTGTACAGAATGTTCTATGTGGAATTGATGTCAAATATTCTATGATTCTTTTTATAAGTAAATATCAATATCCTATGAAGTTTCACAATGCAGTTTTTATAACCGGCATGTTTTGGCAGAATAATCACATCCTTCATAGACTTCCAGACCTGGCTGGTCAAGATCTTCCTCTTTAAAGCAAGCACACCGTTTGCTCATTTTTCCTGTCAACGCTATCTCTATAGGTCGTTGAACTAATCTCGGATATCCATCGTCACACCAAACCTGAGAAAGGAAATAAAATTGAAAGTACTTCATTCATCAAGAGAGTAGAGTTGTGAAATGACTTATCTGCGATATCTTTGCCATTCCAGCAATACCTAACAGAGAAGTTGCATTCTGTACAGAAAATGTACAATGACATAGGCATCAGCCTTCAAGAATCAAGAACCTGTCCATCTAATTGTGTGGCCATTTATCCAGACTGCCATACAAACTACTTGAAAATTTCATTGCACACCAGAGATACATGAATGAACTAATGAGTTGAAATCCATTTTGTTGTGCTTGGAATAACTTTTGAAAAAGACAAGGAACGTGTTTAGTGACAATCATATCAAAATTCAAAACAATCACTGATTCCTTGGAGAAGTACATCAAGAAGCTACATGTCCCGACTACTTGTTAAGTTTGAACCAAAAATTAATATGGACCACCTTACTCTTTTAGTTTCTTCTCCATTTATAAGACATTGTTGTTAGCAGTCTTTTCTCTACATGCAGCCATAACCAGATCTTTTATTTTGTTTTAAATTTTTATTTTGTTTCCTTTTACCTTTGTTTGGAAATTGGAAACGAACACAAGGGAAAGTTAACAGTTGACCTTCCCTTGCTTGGTTTGTTGGGAAAGAATGGGAAGAACCACAAAGACATGCAGATGAAAACATCTCCTATCACATCAAATAGTCCGGACTTAGGAGAAAGCAGAGAAATAAATATGTCGTTAGAAGAAGAAGAATTTTTTATATGGGCCTCAACGAAAATTTTCACTTTCATAAGTTCATTTGGGCTCCAGGCAAGGGATAATATATTCTCTTCTGAATTTCCCCCTGTTCTCAACTAAAGCAAATAGGGAAGGGAAAGCTATTATCTCTTGTCTTCCTTTCATTCTTCTCTTACCTCAATAACTAGTTCTTAAAAGGAAAATCTTTGAGGTACGGAGTTTAGGACATTGAAGAAAGAATTGTACCTCTGAACCCTCTTGTTGACTCCACCTTGAATTACAGCTAGGTAGTTTAGCCTCTTCATTCTTTTGTTTTTCCATCAGCTGAGCACCTCTGGCGGCCTTTGCTTCAACCCCTTTTAAGTACTTCGTGGGATTGCCTTCACTATCATAATACCGACCTACTAGCTTACCAACATATCTGCCAGAAAGGAAGTAAGTTAGATATTCGTTTAGTTCTTCAATCTTAAACTTCCTACCTATGTTTGTCACATTAGGGGAAACAAACAGAGGGTTCACTTCTTAAACCAAATCTTTGTTATTGCTTTTTGCTGCCAAACAAATGAAATACATACCAGACAGGATTTTATTTATTTATTTTCGTTGATAACTATGCACCAGTATATAAATGGTAGCATTCTAGATATTAAGTCCATGGTTATAACAATATTATTTGCTTCACCAGATACAAAAACATCTCAGGTAAAGGTCATCTTTAGCTTAATCTTCCTTGTTCTTCACGTTGATTTTTATTTTGGTCTACTACTTACCCTTCAGACACACTTCACACATAATATGCTGAAGAAACCAGTTCCTCAGACCCATCTCACATGAATGTCCTACAAACTAAGTGGTCGTAAGTCGCCAGGTCTATGGATAAGAGTTCAGTATTTTGTTACTTGGAAGCTAATCCTATAAGCTTTATGGCCCTGAAAATGAATTTTATCCTGCAATCATTCCTCATACATTTTATTTCTTTTTTAGTTCCAGTTGGAGTAGGAGACATTTAATTTCATAATATCTTTTTCAAATAAGAAATTTCTTCAGGTATTGAGAGATGATAGTAGGACCAAGGAAAGGCCATTCCGTCAATTAGGACTATGTTAAAATCTAAAAGGCAAGGGAGTTTAAGATTTACCAATCTTGTGGCCAATAAAATGTCTTTATTGGGAAGAAATAAAAGGAAATATCTTCAGTGGGAAAATATGGCTGTAGGCAGCCAGCCCATATTCTCTGCCAAATGCAAAGGACTCATAAAGTGGCAATCGCAGGAGATAATGCCATTAAGCGTTACGGGTCCATGAAAATTCATGCACAGTAAAATAGTTAACTTATATATTAAATCTTAATAAACCAAAATAAAATAAATGAAACTCTTCATATGGACTTTTGGCAAATGACAAGGTTAGAATGATTCTTGTAGTATATTCTGGAAAGTTAGCAGGAAAAGAGAAGTATGTTTTCTTTAGTTTATCACAAATGCAGGTTAACCATTAATAAATTTGTGTTCCCGAAGGATAAATGAATAGTCAGTATAAATCAGAATGGTGTATTTCAATCGCATCTTGCTACCTGTCTCCTACAACATTTTTATTTTGGACGGTTACACCTTATCGAAAAATAGTTAATGGCTAAAAAAAAAAGAGTGTTTTTGCAAGTCTCATACTAAAATTATTTCTTGTTTCCGACTTTCCGTCACCCCCTGAACTGTAACTTCCAAGGATTAACCCTCTTGCTTGACAGATGGCAAAGTGTTTGTTAACACTTACTTAGAGGCGTGTGTTTGGTAAATAAGTCATTCACGTGGCCTTTACAATTGCTGAAAACCCCCTAAACTATCACCATTTTGCTAGTTTCATACTTAAACTATTGGGTGTTTCTATTGACCCCCCCCGAACTATAATTTTTGCATGGGAGACAAATAACAAAGAGTTTGCGATTGACTCTCTGAATGAAGCGTGAGAGGTGAAAAAATGATGCCAGTTTTATAAAAAAAAATCTCTTCTTTATTTGCTTTATTTTATTTCTTTAGGGGTCGTTTGGTTGGGAACAAGTCATCCTAGGATAATTAATCCTGGGATAAGTTATTCCACCACATATTTGGAATAACTTATCACATCACTATGGCAAAAATGGTGGGATAAATAACCCAAAGACTACCTAATACCTCCAATCAAACATGGGATAAAATAATCCTACATTTTATCCTGGGATTAACCTTATACCTCCCACCAAACAACTCCTTAGTGTTCTGTTCTTAATATTCTTTAACCAAATTGATATGGGTTTGTATATTTGGATTTCATCTGAAAATACTTATCCCTTTCTTCTTTCATTTTTTCCCTCTATTTCAACTATTATTGAAAGAATGCCTTCTTCAACACCCTTTTCTTGATTTCAATCAATTTTCTTTGGAACCCAAACACTTTCTTGAGGATGAAAATGAATATTTAATGTAGTTGTGGGCAGCCAGTATCAAACCCAGGAAACACTAATTTTTGTGAAAGAACAAAACCACAATTGAAACCACAGAAAACAGAAGTGTAGTGGTAAGGCATGCGTACACTCTACCCTCCCCAGACCCCACCTAGTGGGATTTCCTAGGTATGTTGTTGTTGTATATTTGGCAATCCCTAATTTCAACCAAAAAAGAGAGAATATAGTAAAAGAACCAACGTTCTTCAACCTTCACAGCATAATCAACAGCCATTCCCTTTCTATTTTTCATATTTGGTTCTTTATTTAGTTTTTACTTTTAACTAGTTTATTTGATTTTTTGTGTTAACTTAGATAGAGATTTTGGGGGAAAATATAATGCCACGTATAGTGCCACTAGGCGTATTGAGCATTACACATCCGGGGGGTTTTTAACCTTAAAAAATTATAGCTTAGGGAGATAAACAGAAGCACCTAACAATTAAAATATGAAACTTGCAAAGCTTGCCACTTGGCATGTTTTACAAGTGTTTTAGGAGCCTGAAATACACGCACCGACAATATTGTGTCATGGGTTTAACCCTAAAGTTGTACTTCAGGTGAGTGATAGAAACGCCCGAAGCAAAAACAGGATAGTTTGGTGGGGTGGGGGGGGGGGGGGGAGCCATTAATTCATCAAAAAACCATTCATCATGTAGCAGCTTCTGTTTACTTCTTAAACAAACTCTAACTTGTGTTCCAAATCTATGGAATTTTGATTCTTCCACAAATAAAACTAAAAAGATATACTGATCCAAAAAAAAAAAAGGACTAGGAGATAGACGAGAGTTGAATTGTTGCATGATCTATCAGATGTTATTTTATTGTAAACACTAACGTAAGGATATGAGAACTAGGTGACTTCGAGCATTTATCATGAATTCTTCTTCTCTTTACATAGACCAACGTTACCATCACACTCTTTTCCATTTTCATTTCTGTTTCTGGAAAGCCAAGCCTCCACCCAAGGTTAAGGTTTTCAGACGGTCTTGGTTCCCAAATAGACTGAACCGAAGACGTGTTACACCAACAGATAAGAAAGTAGACATCATTTCCAATATTTCTTATAAGTATGAGGAAAGTGGTGATAGCCATAATCATTTTCTAATATGCTACAGTGCCAAACTACAGCATGTGGCTAGGAAGAATTGCAAGAGCATGACAACTGTGGACATGCAACAACAAAGTAACAGTTACTTTGAGGTACTCGTTGTTGATGTGGTACTTCTTTCCTGCTATTAGATCTCATTACTTCAAAAACTTTTGTGTTGCAATGCATTGACTTTTTGCTCTCCCTCCTAGCTTTCGGGTATCTAGTTAGCTTTCTAACTCTTTAAATTGGATCTCTTCAAAAACGAAATATAAGATTTTTGCTAAGAAACATCACTAATCATCTGTAACTTTCTTATTCCACTCTCTTTCCTTTTACTTTGATAAGCAAGAAGTGTCCAAGGGACAGTCGAGCACAGTTTTGGAACTTGGGGATAATGGGCATGTCCTTCTACCCTTCTCCATTTAAATACTAGGCTTTTGTCTACTGCAGTATTTGAACCCATGACATGTACAAGTGATATGCCCGTACCAACCAAAACCCTTGGAGCTTTCTAATTGCACTCTTCTATGGTTTTGTTCCCCGTCCCAATAGAGACACACAAAACATACAACCACCTGCTTGTCATCTCTATATAATTCTCCACTAGGAAGACACTACTCCTTGACGTTTTACAGAATATCTTGGAAAGTAAATAATAAATCTAAGTATTGAATAATTCTCCCAAGAGAAGTCCACTGTTCACATTCCACACTACCCATTCAAGATTAATAGGTTCAAAAGATAAAAATTACTCACGTGTACGTTCGAAAGTAGAAGTCTCTCCAGTCAACAATACTTTTAACCTATAAAAGTGAGATATAGAGAATAAGTTCTTCCCCGTCGAGAAAAAAAATTGCTAGATACAACATATATAATAGATATTTCTGCAGACTGATATGAATACAAGTACAAGTTCATTCACTTTCAGATAATATGTAGTGCCACGGGCAGAGGTGGTCGGTAGGACGTAAAAGAACAATGGAAGAAGATAAACATAAGCAAAGAGAGAAACATCTAAGCATATGAACCTTGCATATACCAGAAGGCTTTGTAAATTACTAGTATCATAAACTTCATTGGAGGCACGGAATACCATATACCATAAACTATGGAGGAACAGTGTGGGTCATCAAAAAGATTGCACCAGATATTTTAGGAGGACTGAGACTGATCAAGGACATAACATGTTCAAAACAAGAAGTAGGCTCTGAGTGACAACAAAACATCATATTACCTCGGCACTGGATAAATCACGCAGTGAGTCAGTGAGTCCATCTCCTGTATTAACATAGAGTAAAACAACTTCATTTTAGAAGCCACAAATCATCAAGACAAAGTCAAAACAAAAGAACCATATTTCATTTATACCATGGAAATAGAAAAACAAGCAAGAAGTTCAAACATCGCAAGTGCTGCATTTAGTCTTAGTTTAGTATTATTACACTTTAGAGGATACCTAAAAGCATACACCATAGAGGCTATCTAGAAGCAAGAAAAGGGAATTCTCTTTAAGTGGGTTTTTTTTTTTGGAAAATTGGGGGGTAGGTTTGGAGTGGCTAACTCGGTTGTTTCATGCCAGTTTTAAGATGAAAATACCCGAAGAAAGGAGATGGAGCACAATGATTTCGTTGTACAAGAACAAGGATGACATTCAGAATTGCAACGACTATAGGGATATCAAGCTGCTAAGCCACACTATGAGAGTTTGGAAGAGGGTGGTGGAGATGAAGGTGAGGAGTGGAAATTTCCGTGAGCTAGTTCGGATTCATGCCGGGACCTTCAACTACAAAAGTCATTCATCTAGTATGAGACTGGTGGAGCAGTACAGAGAGAGGAAGAAGGACCTACACATGTTATTCATCGACCTAGAAAAGGTTTATGATAAAGTCCTGAGGGAGGTTCTATGGAGGTGCTTGAAAGTTAGATGTGTACCAGTGGAGTATACTAGGGCGATAAGGACATGCATGATGCAGATTCATTTTCTCTTTGAGAACCCCTAAACATCTCACTGCAACCTTGCTTGATGTGACTCTTGAGAAGCAGAATTGCCTTAAAATGGAGCAAATCTCCAAGTAAAGGGGGAAAGCAAGTTTCACAAGTGGCATTCCATGTTGATTGTGTCCTCCCCACTCTCCAACACACCTCATCTTCACCCCCTTCGCGTAATACCCCATCCCCACCACCCCACAAATCCACACTGTTACCCCCACCCCACCTCTCATAGTATTTTTCTAGATTATATATAAATGCATTAACAATATCTTTTGTTTACATATCAAACACAAGAAAATAAATAAGAAATCCACTTATTTTCCTAAAAAACATTTTCCATGGGAACACTTCCCTTCATACCGAACACACCTTTAATCTAATGTTGTTAAGATCTTCTATCTATTAGAAAGGAAGGTTGATTTATTAAGTTGGTTTTGCTTCTACCATGAACTCTTATTCACTTTCCCCACTTGTGGGATTACACTACTTTGTTGTTATGAACTCTTACTCACACTATATTCAATTATACTATGCTACACAGTAGATAAAGTTATAATAATCTCAATGCACATAGAAATATAAACAAAAGATTCTAACCTGTAAAGTTTCCTGAAACAAATGCACGCGAAGCATCTCTGAAATTTGAAAATTATAAAAAAATCATTGTTAGTTGGAAAATGGTGAGTAGCTAAAAGTTCTCCAAGGAGATTAGCTTTATATTACACTGAGCAGCAAAACAATAAAACTGATTGTCTTCTATGAGAAAGTAAAAAAAAAATCATACATTAATTATAAAACATGAGACTAATAACCACTCTTGAGATTCAAAAGTAATAGAACCAAAGATTACATTGACTCTTCAATAGGGATTACACATTGTGAAGCATAAATACAACAAAAGCAAAGAATTGAACCTTCCGGCGAAATGGTTGTAACCACCTCCAACTCCATAATGACTCTTCCCTTTGCTCACATCAAATACAGACCTATTAATAGCATTCAAACAAAACTAGACAATCAATTAAAATGTTAAAAAAAAAAAATCCAATCTTGAAATGAGATTATAACAGATTTGACATATACCCAATAATTCCAAGAAAAATGGGCAATCTTGGACCAGACCCATTATAAAGAGCAAGTTCTTCAACAGTGAAAAGTCTAGGAAAATTCTATTAGAAGCACACCAAAAAAAATAGAATTTATTAAAGTGATGTTAAAGATTAGATACAAATTAATCAATATAACAAACAAGGAACATTAAAGATATGGAGTTAAAAAGACATACTTGTGGAGCAGAGTTGAGAGGGAAATTTTTGTAAAAGAGAAAAGAGAGAAGAGCCACTATAAGTGGAATCCCTAAAAATGGAGACCACCCCATTTTTTCACCCTTCTTCAAAAATTGTGTCTTGGAAAATTACTCCATTATTTATTGTTGAAAAAAAAAAAACATTCCTTTTTAAAAGAGAACTGGAAATTATACACTTGAGTTTTCAGTCTACTTTGGAGAATTCAAAGTTGACTTTTCACAATTAGGACTTTGAAATGCTAATGAGCTGTTAGGCTATAATTAGTACTTTCTATGTCCAAATTTATGTGACATATTTTGAATTTTGAAATTTAAATAATTTTATTATATATATTTTAAATATTTTGAACGGTTAATTATTGTGACTTATAATACTTTTACGTTGTTCACGGATATATAAAATTTATTTTTTTAAAATTGAAGATTTCATTAGCAAATTCTCAGTCAAACTTAAATTGTTTGACTCTCGAAAAACAAAATATATCACATAAATTAGAACAAAGAGTATATATTTTTTGGAATACTTTTTATTTTATTTTTGGTATTATTCATGAAAATTTCAAATCCAACTCAAATTTGAAAATGAGTAGCTTGTAATATATTTTCTAAAAGCCTGTTCGGATGGATTTATAGATTATGATTTTTTATTTATTTTTGTTATTTTGGCTTAAGAATAAGTGTTTTAAAATATTCTTTATTTTATCCAAACATTACAAAGCTATTTTAAAACTATTTTGTTTAAAAGGTACTTAAAATAAATCAATTCAAACAAGCTTCAACTCACTTTTCACTTTTAAAATTGTATTAGAAACATTATTTTAATAGTTGGAATCTATAGCCAAAATAGTTTCTCATCTCTCGTGTATACTAGATATTGGAGTCAGTGCTAGCATGAGCTCAATATATGTCTTTATCTCAATTTATGTTATATAAATAAATGAAATTTGAGAGCCAAACAATTTTTTAAAATAATTTATAAATATTTTAAGTTATTGATTATTGTGATTTATAGTATTTTTATATAATTTTTAAAGGGAAAAGACATAAAATCCTCCCTGAACTTGGCACGAAAACTTACTTTAGTACTTAAACTACACAGGTGTTTATATATCCCCCTTAACATCTTTTAAGTGATTAAAACACCCCCTAAGGGATGATGTGGCAGAGAGTGAGTGCACTCTCCTGAAAGTGCGTGAAAAAAGAGAAAAAAAAAACTGAATGTTTAAAGCCCTACACATAGCCTTTTTTTATTGGCCAATATATAACAAATTATTTAAATAGTTTTTTTAATATATATTAAATCTTTAAAATATGTAAATTTTCTTATTAAGAGGTAAATGAAATTAGTGGGTCCCCTTTTTATTTTCTTTAATTTTTTTTGTTTTTATTTTGTTGTCTTCTTCAATACACATTTTTCTCCATTGAAACATCTCTTCCTCCATCTTCTTTCCCACCTCTATCCACTATTTTCATTTCACTAATCTTTTACTAATTCGTAAAATTCAATAGCAATGACATTTTATTAACGTCGATTTCACTCTA
Source organism: Solanum acaule (assembly GCA_036250505.1). Classification (NCBI taxonomy): domain Eukaryota; kingdom Viridiplantae; phylum Streptophyta; class Magnoliopsida; order Solanales; family Solanaceae; genus Solanum; species Solanum acaule. Next base: position 17,496 of record JAJOOR010004387.1, read on the forward strand.
TTATTTTTATCGATTTGGCAAATGTAGACTTTCTTAAATTTTGAGCGACCCATTTTGATTTCTAGATCATTCAAACATTTCTCATAAAATTTATATATTTTTTGGATCAACTTTCTTATGCAATCTTCATTTCTTATTTGAGTTGTCAAGAAAAAATTGGCTATCAAAAAAATCCATTCTCCAAGCGGGTAAATTCGTTGGGAGGGTTCGAAGAAGATAATGTGAATTTCTTCTTTAAAGTGACTTAAAAAATTGTTGAATAGTGAAGAAGAAGAAGAAAAGAAAGTATTGAAGGTTGGAATAATGATGAACAACAAGAAAGAAGAAATAGAGGGCGTGGGGGTGGGGGTGGGGGTATGCATTTATAAATTAATCAATTGATATAATTAATTTTAAAAAGTGTTTAAGAAAAAATAGTGAATAAGTAAAAAAGAAATAAAGATTAATGATATGGTGCCTACATGGTTATGATGTGGCGCTTATGTGGCTATGATGGCGGGTGAGAGTGGTGTTACAGTTTCAGGGTGGAAAAAAAATCACTTCAAAGATCTTAAGGGGGGTATTGAAACGCCCGTGTAGTTTAAGTACTAAAGTAAGTTATCCGACCAAGTTCAGGGTTTTTTTTTAATGTATTTTCTCATTTTTAAATAATAGATGTAACTCTTTCTATCTCAATTTATATGGCATTGATTGAATTTCAAGATTCAACCAAATTTCAAATGTCATTTAAATGTTTTTAGTAATCAATTATTGTGATTTATAATATTTTTTATGTCATTTTCAAATAAAATATGTCACTCTTTCTATCTCAATTTATGTGACACTGATAGACAAGCACTACAAAAAAATTGTGAATACATGGGGATTAGTATGAAAAATCGCAAGAAACTTATTTTCCTGCAAATTTTCATACTAATTCCCAGGAAAATCCCCATATAATTCATAGTTTTCTTGTAGTGTATAAGAGTCAATCAAAAAATTTCAAGTCTTTAAAAATTTTAAATTGTTAACTATTGTTATTTGCAATACTCTTAGTCATTTCAAATAAAATATGTTACTTTATTTGTCTTAATTATATGACACGGATAAAATTTAAAAGTCAATCAATTTTTTCTTTGACTATATAATTTTTATATTATTAATTATTATAATTTATAATATTTTTTACAAAACTTCTAAATATATAAATTGTTAAAGATTCTTTTCAAATACTTAAGTGATTAAAATGCCCCTTAATAATGATGTAATTCCAAGAAACACACATATGACATGTCCTCGCCGATATGTGTGCTCTAGACTCTTATACTATAGTAAAATATAATATAATTTCTTACTCGTCATGAAACGAAATGTTTTTAAAATGAATATTTTCTAGTTCGAGCAAAAAAGAATAAAGAGTAAAAGAAAATTTATGAAAAATTGTAAATCTTGAAAAAACTTATTCCCATATTGGAATGCATTTGAATATATACAAATATACAATTATCATATAATTATAATTATAATTAATTAATGTATATATTCACTTTATTAAATTATTTTGTATCTGTGCACTAACGATGTATAATATATTAAGTCACCCTGAAAATAGTTAAAAATAACATTTGTTATATTGACGCAATAAAAATTACAACTAACGTGCTATTACATATTAAACTATGTTAATAGTATAAAAATGAAAGTTTACTTTTAGTACTGAAGATGTAAATAAAAATATTGCAATGACACGTAAAACGAGGTGGGAGATAAATAATTTATCTTGCAACGTCTTTGATCATAGTTAAACTAACATCATAGGCAAAAAAAAAAAAATCAAATTCGTTAATCAATTGATATACTATAAAGACTCGATGGTTGAAGTTGTTTAGTCACATTAAAAAATCTTAGAACATTTATCCATTGCTCCCACTTTTTTAGTCGATGAACCGCTATTGTATTTGGAATAAGTTCATGTGAACATTTTCCATTAGTTCCAGGATAATCATACATTTTTGGCTTGTTCGAAAATCTATTTTTTGCTTTATTTCCCAAATTAAGCCATTGACCAACCAATTTATCTTCTGGTCCATATGTATTATTCGCAGGAATATTCGATCTTCTTATCCATTCCACCAGATCCCATGATAAAACAAATCCCATTCCAGACATATAATGGACAAATGGATTCATGCTAGGACAAGGTATAACAAAGCCATAATATAGATCAACCCTAGGTAAGGGTTCAAGTGATGATGCTAATGGTGCAAGCCTCAAATAAACATCATCATCAGCCTTCATGACATAGTCATAACGTGTGGGAAGTATTTGAGGAAGAGTAGAAAAGTAAGTATAAGTTTTACCACTATTCATGTTCTCTGAGCAATTGAGGACAATAATGTCATTAAAGCGCATGATTTCTAAAGCGACAAAAGTTCTTTGTTCTGAATTGGTGATATTACAGAAAATGAACTTTACATCGATACGAGCGATGGGGTTGGATTGAATTCCATATACAAGACGAAGGAAATGTCGTCTATCGAAATTTCCTGGCCGTGTGAAAATTCCTATTAAAAGGGTGAACTGTTTGTTTATCTGAGGCGCTTGTTGTAGTAAAATGGTATTGGTTAAGGAAGTTGTTAAAGAAAAATTTAAGCGAATACTAAATGATATAAAGAAGATGAAGATAAGTATAGCAAAAGAAGATAAAGATGCTAGAAGTAGTTTCCTCCTTGGCATCATAGTTAGAGATGCCCTAGAAGGTATAACATTGAAAGTTTAGAAAGAAAGAAAAAATAAGCCAAGCTTGAATACTTTGAATATAGATTATATGTGCTAAGTTTCTAAAATACACACATCTTTTAAAAGGTAAATGACTTGTCCTTATATGACATGGTTAATGGTATGAAGAAAGTAAAAACCTTGTGATCTTGTCATGCTTTGTATGCAATGAGTAATTAAACTTGTGAAGTACATGAGATATGGTGCTTAAAATGTGAACAATTTACAAGTTTTAGATTTTATGAGAACTTTAATTTCACTTGAATCCAAAACAAACAAAATAAACTCAAAAGTATGTTGCCACAAAAATTATAGTCTAGTAGTATTATGCTTCATAGTTAAAATGGCATAACTTTGGAGGTGTTTGGATTGATTTTTTTAGATAACTTATAAGTTAAAAGGTACCAGTTATAAGTTGGTCGTATTTAACTTTTGACTTTTAGCTTATTTTTGTACTTTTTAACTTAAAAGTAAATGCTTAAAATCACATTTCATTATTTTTTTAAACACTTTCAAAAAATGAAAAATGGCTTAAAAACCAAAAACTTACTTGTAATAATGGCATTCAGTAATTAATCCACTACACCATCTAATTATCAATTCTTATAAAAAACGGTCATTCAAATACTTTTCAATTACAAACGAAGTGCAATTTACTCTTCTAAGCCGTGAATTACGAATTTCTCAACGATGGATTATATTACATATTACATAATATACTCTAAAGTTTTGTCATTTCGCGTAGTTTTTCCTTTCTCCATTCGTCAAAATCGGCTACTTTCCTTTTTCTTTATCTTCATCTTCTCTTCTGCACGTAAATAAAATTAATTTTGTCATCAATTATTACTTTGTTTCGCCTCTCTCTTTCATCTTTTGCCAGGTACAATTTTTTTTTACCTTGGTCTTTGATTTCATCTTCTTCAGTTGTTTTCATCATCTATTTGCTACTAAGTACTAATAATGGTTATATATATATATATAATTATTATTTTTTGTTTATTGCCCATACAATTACGTAAGAAAGAGAAAGGGAACTTAGAGAAATCTCGCTAGCTAGTTTAGGAGTTAATTATTTAAATGCGCTCTAATTTATAATATTACGAATCTTATTAAATTTTGATGCGTTCAACTTCAGATACGTCCAGATACATGTGACTCAGGAAATATTGGGTCAAAATTATGTGTAATTTGTTCTAGATACATTGTATCCAAATTGATTCACACGTATCTAAGATACATAAATCTCGCTTGTCTCCCTCGCGTTTCGCTCGCCACTCTCCTATGTATATGGTATCTTAGATACATGCGAATCACACCAGATACATGCATGTACACGTATCTAGTATGATTCACATGTATCTGATAGATATGACTATCTCCCTCCCTATCTCAATTGCCTCCCCTGTTTTAGTGTATTTGATAGCAAAAATACATGTATCTAGTTGTATCTTTCTCAATATATGGTAGAAAACTGTTAATTAGTGGAAAAATACGTAATTATTTGAATGTATAGATAGAATTAGTATATATGCTATAAATGTATGTCTAATAAGGTAGTTTTCCCAAAAAAGAAGAAGGGGAAACTACATTATTAGACATACTCCACTACCATATATATTATTATTATCTACACTTTCAAAATATTATGTATCGTTAATTAAGAGTTTCCTACTATATATTGAGGAAGACACACCTAGATACACGTATTCTTGCTACTAGATACACTGAAATAGGGAGAGAGGCGAGTGAAATGGGAAGACGAACAAGATAGTCATGTATCCTAAATGTGCATCACGCTAGATACACACTAGCTTGATACATGTAACTAATGTCATTCGCATGTACCTGGAATATCAGATACACAGGAAAGGGATGAGCGGGATGGGAGGGAGACGAGTGAGATTTGTTATGTATCTCATATATATGCAAATTCACTTGGATACACTATATCTAGAATAAATTACATCTAATTTGACCCCATGTATCTCAAAATACATATTATCAGGATGCACCAATATATAGTAAAATTCGTAATATTATAAATTAGAATGTATCTAAATAATTACTTCATCATAAACTAGTGAAATTTACGTAAGTTTTCTCAAATAAAAAATTGTTCGTAATTGGGCTCATCTCCAAATGGCCCAACCCAATAGAAAAGCAAAGTCTTTCTTCGTCTCTCGCTGCATCTTTGTCGTCGTCGTTTTCTTTCTTCTCAGAAGAAGTTTCAGAGATCGGATTCTCCTCCTCTTTCCCCTGAGCTCCCTCAGCCTGCTCTTCCATTTCCCTCTCTCGCGTACTCTCTCTCCTTCAAGGTACTTTCTCTCTCTACAATTTACTACTCCTTGGATCATTCGATTTGCTTCAAATCATCTAACTTTCCTCCTCAGAGATGTAGTATTTTTTTTCTTAGCTTTGATCATTTAGACATAGTAGCTTATAAATTGATTGGTTGGTTATTTGCAGTTGTAGAAAATAGAGAAAGATGGGTGTGAAGCAAGTTCTAAGAGCCATGGATGCTTTTCCACGCGCGGAAGAGCATTTGTTACAAAAGACTAAATCTGGCGCCTTTGGTATTATTATCTCTTAACTACATGTCTTCTCTTCATGTGGGTAGCTAGGATGGATGATCATGACTATTTTTTTTATTTTTTTGTATATACGGGAACAAAGAAAAAGTTGTCTTAATGTTTCAAAAGAAGCAGTAATTAGAACTGTTGGCTGTGAATTGAATATCCTAAACTGTGTCTACATTTAAATATGTTGTGTATGTTTAAGTTGTGCTACTTCATGTTTGTGCATATTTGTTTTTAGCTAGTGTCCGTCTAGTTAGTTGATCTTAGACTATGTTTATCTATGCTGTGAATTTTGGAGATACATTTTTGGTTCATGAAAGTTATTGATGCTACATCTGTTTGTTCATTGGTTGTTTGATTCTATAAGATTTTCCTGTCCTTTTGTCAAAGTTGCTCCCTACGCCCGGTCAAATCCAATCCAATTTATCGTATTCGATTAGTTAACATGTTGTTTAACTGTATTTTGAAACAGACCAAGCCAATCTCGATTTAAAAAAGAAAACTTATTGCAACTACGAACGTGGACAAATTCTTTCTCATTAGACTATTTTAACCTATTGATGCAAAGGGCCTGGTACTGAATTGCAACTGTTGCTAGTTACTTCTGTTGGCGTTACTTTAGAATTGTCCAGTTAGAAGATATATGCTTACTATATTCTGCATCTTTTCTTTAGGTTTGATTCTTGACTAACTTTACACCTTTGGTTTTTACTCACTAGTTTCCATTGTGGGGCTGGTTATCATGTCAACATTATTTCTGCATGAACTGAGTTACTATCTTAATACAATTACAGTTCACCAGGTTTTTTTCTTCTCTTCAATTTTGCTTCTCTTATTGGATTCTGTCCCACTTAAGTGTAATTTAAAGGTTTCTGATCTGAATTATGTTTTCGCAGATGGCTGTTGACTTGAGACGTGGAGAGACTCTTCCCATACACATCAATATGACATTCCCCTCTTTACCTTGTGATGGTAAGATAAATAACCCCCCTTCTGGTCTATGTTTGCTTATGCTCTTTTAGATTTCATTTTCTTTGTGAATACCTAGTATCTAAATGCTTCAGAGTTCAGACATTGACCAATTTGTTCTACCTTGGTAGTTCTAAGTGTGGATGCTATTGATATGTCGGGGAAGCATGAAGTAGACCTTGATACAAACATATGGAAGGTAATTGCTCTATTTGATTTGAGAAATTAGTGTTCTGCCCTACCTATCATAAAAAGAAGTGCTCTACCCATCAAACTGAAAAGAAAGTGACCATGTTTCGCATGACAAGATGATGCATAAATCTGTAGATTTTAGTATGTTAACCGTGCTTTCACTTTTGTAGTGTCTTCACTAGCAACTATTTGTACCTTTATTAGATTTAATCTGGTAACAATATCATTCTTAGTTCTTGATAAAAAAATATCTTTCTTAGTTTTTCTCTTCCTCTTTTGTGTTTGTTTTGTGTGTGTGTGTGGTGGTTGGGGGGGGGGGGGGGGAGGGGTGATGCAGCATTAGTGGGGTATGACAGAAAAAAACAGTTATTCTGTTTTCACTTAGTATTTCATGCTTATATTTTTCTGAGTTTGACGTTTTTATGTTGGCTAGTTGCTTTAATTACATATTAGCATCTGAAGAGAACCGAACTATTAAAAAAATTCGAGTGTTCATGGTTACAAGGTATACTTAAACAGTTGGCAATGCAATGGTTAGAATTAAGGCTTAGAGTTGTTCTTTTTGTCAAGCTGTTTTTGTTTATGTTAGATTCACTATCTTTCTGGCTAGAGACTAGTATGTTTCTGCAGGGATAGGTGTGAAATTTTGAAAATCTCTAGTTTTAGTGAACTACAAAATTTGTATTAAAAGATAAAAACTTTTAGTAATTAGTATTGGAATAAATGGACTTAAATAAAGTGTAATAGGCGCAGAGAATTCATATAGCCCATCCGATTTTGGTAAATCAATGAATTGGTTCTGAGTGTGGTGTTTTGAGCAAAGGAAGGGGTTAAGTTGAAAGCATGTGGATTGATAAAGATGATTTCATTGAACTTGTGGAGTGAAGGTGGAACTCAAACAAGGTGAGTTGTGATCTAGATACTATTGTTGCCAGGAAGTTAAATGATATTAAGAAATGGAACAATAAGGTGTATCGTTGGCTGGAAGAAAGGAAAGAAAAAGGCTTTGAACAGGTTGGAAGAATTGGATCATTTTAATGGAGCCATAGTTGATGAGAATGCAATAATAGTTGAGAAGGAAACAATCACCTCAGTGCGAGAGGAAATTGCAAGGAAAAAAGAGATATCCTGAAGGCAGAAGTCAAGGTGTGTATTGGTAACAGTTGGAGACAAATACACAAAATGAAGAAAAAAAATTGGGTACTATGACCATTTTTTGAAGAGGAAATAGAGGGTATATAAAGCAGTTTGATGGGGACAAGGCTCTCGAGCCATATGGTTTTAATATGTTTATCTTCCAAAAGTGTTGGAAAACTGTCATGGATGATAAATGAAGATGGTGGAGTGATTCAACCTGAATTGTACCTTTGAAGAAGTTTTAATGCTACTTTCATTGCTTTATCGCCCAATAAAAAAAGGAGTTGTGGAAGTTAAAGATTTTAGACCAGTTAGTCTATTAGGAAGTGTATGAGATTATTTCTAAACACTTTGACAGAGAGGCTGAAGAAGGTGATAGCAAAACTCATACTCCCTCCGTCCCATTTTATATGAGGTACTTTGACTCGGCACGAAGTTTAAGAAAGGAAGGAAGACTTTTAAAATTTGTGGTCTAAAATGAATGATAGAAATTTGTGGCTGTAAATCATTTCATTAAGGGTAAAATGGACATTTTATAGTTAAATTATTACTTAATATAGAAATGTGTCATTCTTTTTGGGACTGACTAAAAAGGAAAGTAAGTCATATAAATTGAGATAGAGGGAGTATCTAGTTATCAAAATGCACTCATAAAAGGGAGCCAAACTCATTAATGCAACAATAGTAGCAAATGAATGCCTTGATCAATACTTACAAAAAGAAGAAAATCTGGTGTTATATGCAAACTAGAGTTGGAAAAGCATATGACCATTTGAATTGTCAGTTTTCTATTGAACTTTTGAGGCATATGACTTTTGGGACAAATGTATCTGGCAAAGTGAATATCAATTTTTAAGGGTACATGATTTATCATGATTCTTAGAAATTGTGTAGGAAAATTAGTCATTAAACTTGTGTTAGAAACTTATTGTGTCCTTGCATTTAGAATACTAAAAGCATTTTTCTTGGTATTTTCCCCTTAATTTTCTTTTCTTGCAACACATATATACTTTTTATATTTTCTTCATTTGCATTTTGTTACACTAAATTGCGTTTTGTGCTTAAGGTCCCAAATATACCTTGACACTTTTCTATGCTCTTTGCTTTGACACCAATTATTCCAGTTTGACATAATCACAGAGAGCTTCTAAAATTAAATTCATTAGTAACTTGTTTTAGTAATGTTGAAGTTATCCAATCATAAAAACACTCAAGAAATGTAGCCTAGTAGTCAATGAAGACAAAAGACACTAGGTGATTTCTTTTCATCTGCTAAAACCACAGTATGCATCGTTAATAGGTACTTGTGTTGGTGGGAGGTAGCAGATATCCGGTGGAATAGTCAAGGTGCGTGCAAGTTGGCTCCGGACACTATTGTATTAAAAAGAAATTTATGCAAAAGCATTAGTTTTGAAATTGTTGAACCTATTGCCTATTTAACAGGGAAAGAAACTTTTAATAAACATAAAGTAAGTGAAGGTTAAAAAGATACTATATTGCACCCAAGGGTGTGATCTGGTGGTCAATGAAATGGTTGAGAGTCATAAGGTCTTAGGTTCAAATCCCACGGAGACAATAAGAAATAAGTGATCTTCCCATCCTCCTAACCTTGGAGGACAGAGTTACTTGATACCTGATGTTGGTGGAATGTGTCATGTATCCCGTGGAATTAGTCGAGTTGCGCGAAAGTTGGCCCTGACACCACGGTCATAAAAAAAAAGAAACCTTCTTTACTTAAACCACACTTCCAGTTCAAATCTTTTATGTTTTTGAATAAATTTGTGTGTTAGATGCAGTGTAGTCAAAGGCGTGCTTTAAGCATGCTTAAGCCCTAAAGCGAGGCTCAAAATGTGTTGTGCGCTTCACCTCGCTTTATGTGCGCTTCAGTGTCGTCATCAATGACAAACTTTTCCTTGCCAATGAACCTCTTCTGAAGAAGTGACACTAAACAATTGATATTTTACTTTATCATAAAAAAAATTCAATTTCTTTGGTCATATAGTTGTCATTCATGTTTATAATTATTAGTCTTGGACATAACATATATATTCATATTTTTTTCTCCCATTGCACCTTTTTTCATTAAAGCCCACGCTTTATTTGCGCTTTGCACTTAAAGCCCCAATAGACCTTAGAGCTTTTTTGCGCTTTTTGCCTTTGATAACACTGGTTAGATGTTTCGTAATGTATACCTTATAGGTGGGGAGGTTTGTATAAAGATAGATGAATCTTGGAAACTCCAGCAGTGTAGTGTAGTTACGAGAATGGGAGGGAAGTTAGTGTTGTCTGAAATTGTAACAAGCTACAAGCTTTGCACTTTACCCAAAAAAAGTCTAGAGTATAATTAAAATACTGTATAGAATATTCCTAATGATTATATTAGTCTCTCCTTCATGCTAGGTAGCTATCTAGAACTAGTGGACCTCCTTCACTTGCAAAATCTGAGTTGGCCTAACTGACTTCTGTTGCACAGTTCAGTAGAGATTTTGTTATTGCTTTTCACTTCATATGGGAGTTTTGTTTTCTCCTGCAGTACTTACTTCCTATGCCCTGTCCAAGCACATATCCTTTTTCTTTTTTAAATCTTTCCCTACCTTTTTCCGGAGTTGTGAAAGCATTTTGCTAATGGTTAAGAGTTTTTGCAGCTTCGCTTGAACAGTGATGGCCACATTACTGGAACTGAGTATCTGTCAGACCTTGTGGAAAAGGAACATAAACATGGTAATGCCTTTTTGTTCTGCTCGACTCTTTATAAATTGTGTGCGCCTTTTTTTCTCCTCACATTAGTTTTTTTGAAATAGGTAACTTTGTATTCACACAAAAGAACTCATCAAAATCGATGAGGTGGGATTTACAAACCCCCAGGGGGTGCCATCATACTCAAATCCAAAAACACAACTAAATTTACAATTGGTTTTTAAACTCCACAAGGCTATCTACTTCCCCCACTAAATTTTACTTACACCAAAAATACAAAAGACTAAGACATCTCATCTTGATCTCCTGTGAGCTGCTAACCTTTCCTTCATAACATCTCCCACTCCTTTCCTTCCATATTGTCCACCATATGCAAGCAGGGATATTTTTCCACCAGTCTTCTTTTGATCCTCTCTTTCCGATTCCTTGCCAGTGTGTTAGGACCTCAAAAGTGGTTCTGGGCATTGTCCAGTTAACCCCGAGTATACAAACGAACATGTTCCACAGATCTGTAGCTATCTTGCAATGCAGAAACAAATGACCATTTACTTCAGTCTTCTGTCCACACATGTAGCACTTTGAACAGATCTGTATACCTCTTCTTTGTAGCACTTCATGGGTGAGACAAGCTCTTCTAATTACCAACCAAGTGAAACATGCAACTTTTAAAGGAACCTTAAT